>JAZGTK010001814.1:0-35893 GCA_036877625.1 Ambastaia sidthimunki | reverse complement strand
TGGGTAGTGTTGGTTACCCCCCACTCTCCAAGTCATATCTGAGGCTGTTACAATCCAGATGGCTCCTGACCCCCGTGTGGCCTTAGGACCACACGCTACACATATAATTGGACAATGCCCCAAAATGATTGTTTTTTTTTCTTATTATGTATGGCTATTATCTGAAAATATAGCTGGTATCAAACATACACATGACACATTTAGAAATACCCAAAAAATTTTATTACACAAAGTAAAAATGGAAATAAAACTGATCAAACATATTTTGAGCCACCTTCAAATGTGACAATTGTACTTTGTCTGAGAGAACTGACAGATTATTTAACCGGCTAACTAATACAATGTTCAACTTTTAGTCGTTACAGGTATCTTGCCTACAGGAGCTTTGTGAGTTGGTTTTCACAAAGCTCCAATTCTACAATCAGGCATTGGAGGAAAAGTATACGACATCATTAAATCCATGTACTCAGAAAACAGGTGCGGAGTTAAAAACTCTATTTAATTTATACATTAATGAGTTAGCAATGTTACTGGAGCAATCGACAACAGCCGGTCTAACCCCACACGGTTTACAGCAGCACCTGCTGAAGAAATTTTGCCAAAACTGGTCCCTGACAGTCAATCTAAAAAAAACTAAAATTATGATTTTTCCAGAAAAACGCTAGACTACAAGATAACATACACATTCACTCTGGGAAACACTGCAGTATAGCTCACTTTACACTATGACTACCTCGGTTTAAAAATCAGCGTGTCGGGAGGGTACGGTCTTGCAGTGAATGCACTGAAAGAGAAGCTAGATGAGCATTTTACTTCATTAAAGGCAACTTTACTCAAACAGATATCCCTGCGACAGTCTGGTGTAAAATCTTTGATATTGTTATCATGCCATTAGCTCTATACAGATGTGAGATTTGGGGCCCACAATGTCTGTCAGACTACTCCAAATCGGACAAACATCCAATAGAATCTCTGCATGCTGAGTTCTGTAGAAATGTTTTAAGAGTCCAGAGAAGAACACCTACTGATGCATGCAGGGCCGAATTAGGCCGATACCCTTTAAAGATACAGATCCAAAAATGCTCTCTTAAATTCTGGACACACTTAAATTCAAGCTCTCCCAACACACTGCAGCATGAAGCACTTAAAACCCAAGAACTGAGACCTAAAACTAGTCCCCTATGTCAGCTGGCTTGCAAACTCCAGACCAGCACTACTGAAACCAAACATAACAGAATCAAAATAAACCAAATCACTAAAGACAGTAAAAACTCATATTTGGAACATTGGGAAAATGAAAGCAAAAGCCAAAGCAAACTAGAATGCTATCAGCCCTAAACACAAATTACAATCTGGCAGAATATCTCTACACCGTTAGAGATGTGAAGCAGAAACGGATTCTCATCAAATACAGACTCAGTGATCACAATCTGGCTATAGACACAGACAAACATGGCTGCCAAAGGAAAAACAAGTCTGTGCCCACTGTGACGCCGGTCAAGTCGAGACAGAGACACACTTTCACACCTTTATTGCGATCAATATAAAGACGTGAGAGAAAAACACTTCGACAAACTCTCAAAGCTCATGCCGGAGTTTCAGAGGTCCTCACAACCACATCAGATGTAGATGTTACTGGGGGAGAACAGACACGGATCAGCTGCTGCAAAAATTAATTATCATCTACACACACTCAGAAACACACTACTGCCTTAATACTTCATTACTGCCTTAATTTTTTCTGTCAGATGTTTATAATTTAAAGTCATTTTATATTGTATTATAGTTTATTTTTTATTCTCCTTATTACTTGTTGTGTTAATGTATGTCTCCTGTTTTATGTCAAATGCTTCGGCAATATTGTAAGTGCGCACAATCATGCCAATAAAGTACTTTAAATTGAATTGAAATTGGTGTTGGGGATTCCTTGGATGCAGAACAAGGGTCATCATCCTGTTGTGTGTGTGGTCCTGCGTGTTCGTCTGGAGTTTCCTGACAGCCAAGGACAAAACGTGGGCTTCAGACTGCCTCCCCTCGATTGAAGCGAAACATAGTTGGTGATCACCTCCCCCTTCTCTGGATGCTCATACTCTGAAGACAGGTCCGGAGGGATGTGTATTTTCAGGATTTCCTCCCTCTATGCTGCTGGGTCCACAAAGACCTGCCCCATGATGAGGCCCATCAAGTCTTCCACAAACCCTGTGCAATATTTGACTATCACAAACACTTCTGTAACTATGTACATAGTTTCTCAAATATTTAATTGTTCATTTTTTATTTAATTGTTGTTTTGTACAGTAAAGAGAAAACCGAACATGAAAATAATGCCATGTACAAATCAGCAACATTTTGTGTAGTCAAAGTTTTCTTTACCTGACAACATTTTACCATGCATTTACTCAAACAAAACAAGCATCTCTTTAACAAATTATTGAGCTGTAGAAGACACATTGAGAAATTATTGAGCTATAAAATGACTAGATCGGCTGTGCACTGCATTTGCAGTTTGGAATGAAGAAAACCAAAATCGTTGCCAAACACCTACTTTTTTTTTTTTAGCGCAACCACTCAAGTATTGGCGATCCAACTACTATAACTGTAGCCAAGGGAACAAGATTTTTTGACGTGCTCTGTGGGCGAGTTCATTCCATTCCGTCTGGGAGGGAGTGTTCTCTGTGGAAAATTATATTTTAAACGATTAATGTACGATCTTTATGTATCATTTCCAGTGGCAGTGAATAAGATAGAAAATATTGAAAATATATTTAAAGGTCTACTTGTGATAAATAATGGGGCCCCAGCCAATAGGGTCAAGTCTATGGATAATCCAGCCCTGCTTGCTCTTGCTTGCAGCCATAGCGTAAAACCAGCAGACCAAAATGGCGGATCTTTAACTAATCTAGTAGGTGGGGGCTCGACAGGTGAGGGGTGGTGCCAGGGTGGTTCTATGCAAATTCCCCCTGTCCTGACGTCAGAGGAGAAATCAAAACGGCTCATAGAAGCATATGATTCCTGACACCAAACTAGCATATGAGTGGGACACTTCCTGGTGTCTTCAGTGCCTAAACGCTTAATTAGTGTTATTAAAAGAAAAGGTGATGTTACACAGTGGTAAACAGTTGACTGTACCAACTTGTTTGGAGTGTGTTGCAGTCATCAGATTTGAAATGAGGGTATATTTTAAAAAATACATTAAATTCACAAAGTAAAACATCATATGTTTTTAATATAATTCACAGGGTGAATTAAATTTTTAGATTACTTTTTACGCCTTGCCTTTTATGTCGAAAGTGACTCTCATCTATTACAATGAATTGTCTTCTCCCTCCATACGCTGTCCTTTTCATCTCCTCAATCTGTCCATTGCCACCATGCATGCTTCTCGCACATTTTTGGCCATCCTGGACAAGGTTGCAGAGCTCCCTGCTATGTCATCTTCTATCATATAAATTTGCCGTAAGTCCTTGAGAAAACCTTGAGAAACACATAATAACAAAATGCATTGACAACAGTCGAATGTGAAAAAAAAATCAATAAAAAAACTCTTATAATACTAAGCTGTAACCTGTACACAAATCTCATCCAGTTGACAAGAGAGACTTTGAAATGACTAAAAATTTACTTGTGCCTAACTGACTTATCTGTGTGCCTCTGTGGCTGCTTCGCTGGCACCTCCTGGGAGATAAGTGAAAAGAAAAAGATAGCGTAGAAGGAAAATAGTGTTTGATCCCTACATGGACTTAACTTCAGGTACAGTAGTCAACATATGTGGTCTACAGTGATAAAAATTAAAGTACATTAGCACAGGAGTTGCACTTTTATTATTTCCACTTCTATGGATGTATATCAATCTATGAAGTATTTTCACAAGTGCATTTTTACTTATTAAAAGATCTCGAAATTCCACTACCAAACCTACTTACCATTCAAAGCGGTCAAATGAATTACTTGGCTTCAACTTCATTTTATGACCACAGGAATTACATTTAATCATCCTTTTTAAGTATGCTTGTCTTTTGCAACCATTCTATAAGTTTCAGGTGTTTTACCTTCCCCTCGACCAGCTTTTTCAACTTACTTGTGTAACGGAACACAGACTCTCAGGTAAAGTGAAAAACAACAGAATTTATTGATATATATATATATAGAGGATAACGGAAGGAGATATTGCAGGTGAGTAGCGGCTAACAGATTTAGCAGCGGAGCAATGGAGATATTGCTGATGGATTCTTTCTCTTTCAGATCGGAATGATCAGGAGAGACGGAGCAGGAACACACCTCAGCGTGACTAGAGAATCAGGGGGTTCCCTGCACCAGGCGTTCCAGAAGATCCACAATCTGGCCCACCCCCAGTGTTGGTCCTACATTTTTACATCCATCTGTCTGCTGTTCTGATTATTGGTATTTATATGATTTTATTCAAACCACCAATCTACATCTTAAAGCATCAGTACATAGCCAGTCATGTAACAGCAGATTGTTGTTAGAGCTGCTATCAGTAACTTATGTTACTAACGCCTTCCATGTCAATTTCTCATATTTACAACCATAAACATCATGGAATCATCCATTTTGACAGTTTTATCACTTAATCATTTAGCTTTTCATTTACCAGTCATCGTCATGGTTACAGACTGCAGCTGTAACATGCCAGAGGAGAACTGGCCCTCCCTGCCTAGACTGGTTTCTCACAAGGTTTTTTTCTCCATTTACTATTCACTGGCGTTTTGGTTCCTTGCCACTGTCACCCTGTTGGCCTGCTTAAAGGGAGTCTGCTGACACTAGGTTGCACACCCCACCCAGGAAACACTGTAATAGTACAACTAGGTATTTCTATAAATTTGCAATTATTTCCCATATAAGTTTGTGTATGTGTTTGTGTATACATTGTTTATGTTTGTGTGTGCTCTTTATCTTTATTTTTAGATTTGTTTTATTTTCAAGTTTCAAAATACACCTTAAATATCCTTGGATATTTTTGTCTTTTGTACAGCTGTTTTGCAACAACGTACCATTGTGAAAAGCACTTTATATATAAACTTGAACTTGAACTTAGCTTGACATCTTTAACTGGAAAGCCACAGTTCCTTGATTTGAAGTCCTCATTTGGGACTCCACCAGGACACATTGCAAGTCTAGAGGGCCTAATCCTGTGCTTATTCCAGAGCTCCACACATTGCCTGCAGTCTGCCTGCAGAATATTTTGGAAGCAGAACTGAAGGAGGCATTGCTGGCATTAAAGTGTCCTTCGTTTCTGAGATCCCCAAACAGCTCTATCCAAAATTGAGCCCTAGAACACAAAAGTCCAGATAATCCTATAGAACAGTGGTTCTCAAACTGTGGTACACTTACCGCTAGTGGTACTTGAAGAGACCCCTGGTGGTACGTGACACGACAGGAAATTAAAAACTCTATATATCTAAAAGAATATAAAACTATATATTCATTTACATTTCGTGTTTTAAATACAATTTCAAATGTTTAATACATGATAGATAAATACAGAATACAATATAATAGTTTGTAGTATGAATTATTGTTTACTTGTCACTGGTCGATGTAACTCAGTTGCGTGACAAACAGAGCGGGAGCAGACAGGCTCTTGTGCGTCTCTCACTCTCTCTCTTCCGACGACCTGCGTGTTAATTAAGCTTCTGTTGTATTTCTGAATGAACCAGAAATAAACCTTTAAAGCTGTTGTTTTTGCTGTAAAGCGCTAATTCTGCATCTACTCGAGGTTAAATCAATGAAGCGCGCATTGCGATTTGGTTTTGACGCGCCGCTGCAGTAAAGCATGAGTTTCTGTTTGTTACATACAGCTGCCCTCTTGATGTTTAAGTATACGTATATTTATTTATCTTCTGTGTTAAATATTCTTTCCACATTGTTTGTCTTTAATATAGGTTTGTAGTCTTTCTGCAAGTCCCCACAAAGTTAATAAATCGCCAATAAGAGTCATTTACAGAGCCCTGTTTACAGTGCACTACAGAAAAGTGTTGTGTCCACTTTTACTGCTGACTAACTTGAAAAACATGCAAAAACATGTTCTTTAGTTTAGAAACAGCTGGTAAAAAAAGTGTTTGTATTATTAATAATACATTAGAATTGGAGGACAAAGTGTAAAGATAAAGATTCACAGCTCTACTATTAATTTAAGTGTTTATTCATGTGTTTTCTATGGCTGTCATTGGGTGGTACTTGGAACAACAAATTTCATTAAAGGTGGTACTTGATCTGAAAGGGTGAGAACCACTGCTATAGAATATACAAGTAAGTTTGCATATTGTGACTTTTTAAAAGAAATATTAGAACATATTTTATATAGTAACTAAATTACTGCATTACCTACATTTTGTCAACATTATGTTCAAGAATAAAAACAAATAAAACAAACCTTGCTTTTTTGAAGATGGACCACCAAGATTCAATGCGTTGATTACTCATTGATGTGCCATACATGTGACTTCTTGAGCCAGTCTGTAGTCTGTATGCTGATGACGAAGAGTGCACTGTATCACTGCCAATGTACCGTTTTCTGTTCCACAGTCTGTTCATAGTCTTATAGGGACAACACCAAGGCGTTGTACGCAGTTGATAAAGTAATGTGCAGAAACTGCAGGGTCATTGTTTGTAGGCCCACAAATTAAGCCACAAAACACGCTTCGAAAAACCATCAATACATCCTAAAATAGCGAAACCAAATGGCTTTAGTTTATCGTAACCATCAACATGCCATAGATACTTCCATTCTTTGGTCAGTCCCTTGTGGATTAAGTTCTTTCATCAACCGCATAATGTCATCTCGTTTCACCCGCAATTTGTGTTTCTGCTGAAGCGCTAACCACATCGTCCGGTAGCCGAACAGCTGTCCTGGTCCACGCAGCTCTACTCTGATAGCATTCCTGACATTGCTTAATAGGGAATCATTTTTTCGTCTGAACAAACCTGCATTCTTCAGGTGTGTTTTAGGAGAGTGCAAGCTCATCTTAATATCATGGTATATTAATAGTATGTCTAGAATCACACCATATGAATGTCCTTGTTTAAAGTAGCGCTGAACATACTACATTTTTCCTCTTACGAAAACATACACACATTGGCCCTCAGTTACGAAACGAAAGTAAAACAGGGCGTACCCTCCTTTCCACGCAAAGTGGAAAGATACGATTAATCTCACAGCTGGTCCCGACCAGGTGTACGCAAGTTCTATTTCATTTCAGTCAACACCCCACAGTATGGGTCAGCCTGGCTAAGGATGAGCTGTCAGGAGATGGTATGCCAAATTAACCATGCCCTGCTTGCAATCACCGTCTATAAATACAGGTGCTGAAGGGCCACCCCTTTCTATTTTTTGCCTCCTGGCTAACGTTAGTGCTGTGGATTGGTAAAGATTTCCCTTTTTTCCCTTTTTTTGAAGAACAAGGACCTCTTTACCCATGAGGGTGAATGTTATTATGCTGGCTTTATTATTTTTGAAACTATTTTTGTCTGTTGCTGCTATTTAAGGAGTCTCTTCACCTATGAGAGTGGATGCTACCACACTAGCACACATTGTTTGCAGTGTTTTCTGAAGATAACTTGTTCGAAACTAGCAGGGAGGCCTCTTCACCTGCAAAGGTGAAAGATATCTCAATTGAAGTAGTCCTGTTTGAAAAGGCCTCTTCATCTGTGAAGGCGATTGCCACATTGCTGAGTTTTCTTGCTTTCCAACAATCTTTAAAGAAAAGATGCAAGAGATATTGACTGAAATGAAAGAGATGTGGCTGAGTCGCCCTCAGAAATCCCTGCAGGCCAGGCCCCATGTAGGCCTGAGCAGGATCTCAGGGAGGAAGCTGTAAGACGAAAACATGCACGCAAACACATGCAGAAGATGGCATTGGCCAGCTCCAGGAGCAAATGCAAGGGCTGCAGAAAACTCTGAATGAGTTGGTGCAGGCTCAACAATGGCCAGTAAGACATCCAAGGCTGGGTGAGCCAATGGAAAAGCACCGACACCCAGATGAGCTGTCTGTGGAAGCTTCTGGAACGTTCATGAGAGAGGATTTGGTTCCCTCAGAAGCAGAGGATGCCTCGGAATCTGAACTAGGGGATGGAGCATCAGTGAGTTCAGATCCTGCTCCTTTGGATCCTTCAGACAGAGCAGTAATTTCAAGAGCTGCAACACGAGCAAACCTGGTCTCCCAGGTTGCCTCTGCATCTACATCAGTATTTAACAGGGGTTCCCAGCATCGTAAAGCAGTAGGGCTGCCAATACTTCCAGACTTTGTTTCTGAGTTGCATTCCTCATGGAAGTCACCAAGCTCTACTGCTCTGCCCAGGACACAACTAGGTAACCTTACCGGAGCAGCAACACATGGCCTTGGTACTGTGCCTCAAATTGGACCCACCTTTGCTATGCTGGCAGGAGCAACAGCCAGGGCTGGCAGGGATGCTACATATCCAAACAAACATGGCAGACAAATTGATAGCCAACTCCGAAAGCAAGGCTGGCTTGCACAAATTTACTCCACCTGGTCTACCTGGAGAGTCTGTTGCAGGATATCTCCTCCATCTTGCCAGAAGAGAACTCTACAGAGGCTTTACAGGTGGTGGACATGTTGATGCGAGGGACAAGTGCTCACGCGCAGGCTCTTGGACAATCCATGGCCAGTGTGGTTCAGGCTCGCCACCAGGTATGGATGTCCCAGGCAAACCTTTTGGACCAGAACTGTATGGCAGTCCTTGCAGTGCCAATAGTCCCTGGTGAGGTCTTTGGAGCCCCTTCAGAGGCAGCCTTGGAGCATTCCCGTAAGGCTAGGGAGCTAACACGTTCAGTGCGTAGAGCTCAAGCTATTAGTAGACCACGAACCTCAGCAGGCAGCAGTACCTGGGCCCAGACATATTTGACCAACTAGGCCTATACTGGGCAGCACTACGCCGTTACCCAGAGGGCATCCCTTGGATGGGGTCAGGGACATCGACAGTCCTTTAGAGGGAGACGTCAAGCAGATCCCCCTAATGCACGATCGGCAGTCAGAAAAAGCCGCCAGTGACAATTATCGGCCTCTGGGCCCACGGTTTACAGAACAACACCTTCTCCACTGGCATAAATGTACCCAGTGCCCGTGAGTCCTCAACACTCTCCAGTTCAAAACAAAACCACACAATTTTCAAGGGATAACCCCAATTCGGTTAAAAGACGAGATACAATGCAAGTCTCTGGCAGCAGAGGTATCTGTACTTTTGGAAAAAGGAGCAATAATAAGCCTGCCCTTGCAAACCCTAACCCTGCAAAGGTAGGGCAGGGGTTTTATTCCACTTATTTCCCAATCCCCAAGAAGGATGGGGGCCTTCGCGATTGAAGAGGTTCAATCGTCATCTCAAGTGTCTGCCTTTTTTACATGCTATCCCTGTCAACCCTTCTAACTTTGGTCAGGGAACGGGATTGGTTTACGACAATAGATCTGCAGGATGCTTATTTCCATATTCCAATTTACAAAAACCACAGGAAATACCTCAGGTTTCAGTTTCAAGGCAATGTTTACGGTCTGTCATTAGCCCCACGCACTTTTACAAAGTGTATGGATGCTGTGCTCATATCTCTTCGACGTTAAGGTATACGCATAGCCAACTACTTGGACGACTGGCTAATCTGCTCCCCTACAGAGCAGCAGGCCAGGCGAAACATAGAACTGGTGTTCTGTGAACACCACTTACAGAAGTTGGGGTGAATGCCAAAAAGAGTTGTCTTACCCGACCATGACAGTGGTGTATCTGGGCCTGGATCTAAATTCTATAACAATGAGAGCATCATTTTGAGGGCCCTCTGTGTTCGAGGGAGAAAATAACAAAAAACGCCTCAGAGATGGGCTGGGGGGCTGTCTGGAGAGAAAAACCTGTAGAGGGACAATGGGGTGCCACACTAAGAGGTGCACATATAAACCTCCTAGAACTGGAAGGAGTATTTCGAGCACTGATTCATTTTCTGCCTCTACTTCAAGAGAAGCAAGTAATGATCCGGTCAGACAGTACAACAGTGGTTTCCTATATAAACCACCAGGGAGGGACACACTCAGAATCCCTACACAAAAAAACTTGCAAACTCCTGTTATGGGCACATACTCGCGGGATGTCCTTAAGGGGATTGGCTACTTCACCCGTCAACAGTACAATTCATTTGGGTGCGTTATGGAGAAGCCAAAGTGGACCTCTTTGCCTCACAAGAGACTACACATTGTCCCCTGTGGTTCTCAATGACAGGCCCCAACGGACCTCTAGGAGTGGATGTCCTGGCGAACATTTAGCCTCCGGGGCTTCTGTATGCTTTTCCACCTTTTCCGCTTCTGCCAGCAGTCCTTCGCCAAACTGAAGATCTTGCAAGCCAAAGTACTGCTGGTGGCCCCCGATTGGCCCCAACAGTCATGGATGCCAATCCTTGTGCTAAAAGGGCACCCATGGTGCCTCTCAGTGAGGGAGGACATGCTGTCCCAAATTCAGGGCCAACTCTGTCATCCGAACCCAGGGAGGTACAGGCTATATGTCTGGCCCCTAGATGGGAGTCTTTGAGAGACCTTGGAGAGGCAGTGTTAACAACCTTACAGGCGGCAAAAGCCCCATCTACAAGATGACTTTATGCTTTACGGTTGGAGAGGTTCTCTAGATGGTGTCAGTTGGAGGACACTGACCCAGTTGGGTGAGAGACAAAATCAATCTTGAGGTTCCTCCAGTCTCTATTAGAATCAGGACTAACAGAGTCAACCTTCAGGGGATACGTAGCAGCTATATCCAACTACCAGTCAGTGGTGACTCTGACTACCAGACAGTGTTCAGTGGGTTCTCAACCCCTTGAAAAATGCTTCCTGAAGGGGGCTTGGAGACTGTGCCCATCTTAAGCTCGGTTGATTCCCTCATGGGTTCTAGGTGTTGTTCTGAGAGCTCTGACAGATGCCCCCTTTGAACCACTAGACGAATTGGGGTTAGAAATGCTCACATTAAAAACAGCATTTCTCTTGGCTATTTCTTCAGTTAAAAGGACTAGTGAGCTCCATGCCTTATCGGTTCACCCAGCATATCTGCGATTAGGGGACAAAGGCTCATCTATTTCGCTCTCCAGAATCCCTCTTTTCTGCCAAAAGTTCCGTTCCTATGTTTCTAGACCTTTAATCTTGCAGTCCTTTTACCCGCCTCCCCCACACCTCTGTGGAAGAGGCCAGAATGCATTTGGTCTGTCCAGTGAGAGCTTTGAGGAGGTACATTAGTTACACACAGCAGATAAGACAAACTAATCAGCTATTGTCTTTGGGGACTCAGTGAAAGGCCAGCCTGTGTCCAGACAGCGACTGGCGAGATGGGTGGTAAGGCTGATAGAGCTAGCCTACCAAAGCAGGCGACTGCCTTCCCCTAAAGGGGTAGTGGCTCATTCAGCCAGAGGGACAGCTGCCTCCTGGGCACTTTTTAAAGGTGCATCTCTAGAGGACATGTGTGCAGCAGCAGGCTGGACTTCCTCTTTAACATTTGCCAAGTTCTACCGGCTGAATGTGACGGCAACAGTTATACCTTTTGTTCTGCAGATGTCAGAACAGTTATAGACTCTTATGTTGAAAATATTCAAGGTACTAATTACCTGGTGGTTTATTTGTACATTATAGAAACCAATAAATGTTTTGATTGCATGAAATGGTTGTCTGTTTTTCTTTTTGCCCGCCCGTTCCCCTCATGACCTTATCTGGTACACAGTTGACCCATACTGTGGCGTGTTGACTGAGATGAAATAGAACGATGGGTTACATAAGTAACCTGATTCTATGAATGAAGTCAACACACCACACGGCATAGTCACTCGGGAAATTCCTGCCACCAGTCGGAAAAAAGAGAAAGGGGTGGCCCTTCAGCACCTGTATTTATAGACGGTGATTGCAAGCAAGGCGTGGTTAATTTGGCATACCATCTCCTGACAGCTCATCCTTAGCCAGGCTGACCCATACTGTGGCATGTTGACTTCATTCACAGAACTAGGTTACATTTTACTTTATATTTACATTTATTCATTTAGCAGACGCTTTTATCCAAAGCGACTTACAGTGATTTTAAGGTATACATTTTTATCAGTACTTATGTTCCCTGGGATCGAACCCACAACATTTGCACTGCTAACAATGCTCTACCAGTTTAGCCACAGGAACATGTATGTAACCCATCGTTTTTGAGTTGGCTCGAACTTGCGTATCATGCGACAGTGAACTATTATGAATGAGGTCACACATTCATTAATTTGTGATGTCAGTGTAAAATATTGACAAAGTGTTAAGTGCACATTAAAGATGTTTGAATATTAAATAAATGAAACATTTTCGACAATGTTATGTTTTAATTTGGCAACATTTCTGCTGTCTCTTTATGAAGTTTTATAGTCTAATTTATTTCTTTAAGCGACTAAGTTATAGCAAGAAGAGACCGATTAATTGCTGACATTGACTGGCATATTTGATCTTGCTTTGCCAGTACTTCAGCAGTGAGGACCCAGGGTCGTGGTGTTGGACCAGCTCAGGGAGAGGATGAGCGTTGGCTGAGCACAGGTTGTGCTCATATATATAAATGCTATTAAACCAGGCTGAAGCTCAAATTATTTTAAAGTATTTATTTGAATAAATATTTTAAAAATACAACTGCAACACATTTGGCGTTTAGATGCAAATTATCCACAGTAACCCTAACCCTACATAAATCTTAATATGAAATACAAATGACTTATAAACAACAATAAAATATGCTCACGTTGGGATCAGGAAAGAATAAAGAGTGTAAAGCAATTTGGATGTTACTTGATCGTTTAAAGTCTTAACAATAAATCTTGTGCTGTGCGTCGGTTTTCTTCTTCTTGAATGATTTAGAATTAGAATATACGCATCGCAACTTGAGAGTTGTACGTCAACTTTAATAGTCTTTAAATAACTTCTCAATTATCTGGACTACGAAACTTTAGGAGATTATTTTAGAATGTCTGTTCTTTGAAATGAGAAAAAAAAAAAAAAAAAAATTTTAATTGTTTTTCCACATTATCGGCCCGTATCTTAAAATGGAACGTTGTGACTTCACGAGAAATTCCTTTTCTTCGCCGCCATCTTCTGTGCCTCCATGTCGTAAAGTCTGGGGGCAGCACATCTTAACCCCAAATTTATAAGGGCGTGATATTCAAATGACGACTGTTTTCAGCCGCCACATTTATCAAGGTCTGATTATTCGTATGACGGGATTGGCAGTGTACGAATTGCTTCATAAATGTGATCTTGATCGTAAGATCATTTGTGCGCACAGATTTATGCTCGTTTCCATGTTCATTTGATAAATGAGGGCCATTGTCTTCCTGTATGTCTTGAGTGACAGGAGCTCCGTCCAATCAGCAGTAACTACTCTGGTCACACAAACTACCTACCTTTTCTGTTGTGTTTTCTGACTTGTTAAATTGTTTCCTGACTTGGGAATTTGTTTCCTGACTTGTTAATTTGTTTTTGGAATTGTTAATTTGTTTCCTGACTTGTTAATTTGTTTTCGGAATTGTTGTTGAATTTTTTATTTTGCTTTGCACTTCTCGGCCACCATACCCAACCCTACCCTCTATTGTTAAACTTGTCTGATAATTTTTCTAATTTATGTCTTTTTTTTAATATATCTCAGTATTACAGTGGGGGAAATAAGTATTTAACACTTGAACACATTTTTTATTAAATACATTTCCAGTGCAGCAATTCACATGAAATTTTGACCGGATGTTGGTATTAACTCATGAAATCTACACAGATACAGAAACCATAAAAAAAGTTATATTTAATCAAGTGAAATAGAAGAAAAAAGTATTGAACACACTAACTGAGATTATACTTAAAGCTGTTATTGCAAACAAAGGCTTTTCCACCAAGTATTAAGACGCTTCCTGATCATCATCATCCTCCTCATCATCCTGGCAACAGATTCGCCTCAAGAATTTCCCGGTACATGGCTCCATTCATCTTCCCTTCAATAACATGAATTCTGCAAGTACCATGAGAAGAAAAACAGCCACATACCATGATGCTTCCACCTCCAAACTTTATTGTTAGTATGGTATTTTTAGGGTCATACGCAGAGCCATTTCTCCTCCAAACATAGCGTGTGGTATTATTGCCAAAGGCCGTGGCGGTGGAGTGCATTGCCTATAGTTTTCCTTGTGACAACTGTACCTGCTGCTTCCAAGTCTCTCTGTAGCTCTTTCCGAGTGGTCCTTGGCTCTTGGATTACTCTTCTGATTAACCTTCTGACTCCCTGATCAGAAATCTTACGAGGAGCTCCTTTGCATGGCAGGTTGATGGTGGAGTTTTTTTCTTTCCACTTGCATATAATGGACCCAATAGTGCTTACAGGAACATTTAGGAGTTGTGAAATCCGTCTGTAACCACTACCAATTTTATGTAGCACAACAATCTTGTTGTGAAGGTCTTGGGACAGCTCTTTGCCTCTACCCATCATGAGATGATTGTATACTTGCATTCAGAGGTGGGTAAGGCTTTTTCTAACCGATCAACCTGCAATAACCTGGCTGATTATAATTTGCACAAATAGGAGGTTAAACAAATTAGTGAAATCAGCTGTTGTCTTGTTTTGTCTTGCCTTGGTATACTGCTTTTTCTTTGTGTGTTCAATACTTTTTTCTCCTATTTCACTTGATTAAATATAACTTTTTCATGGATTGTAATTTTATGATTTCTTTATCTGTGTATATTTCATGAGTTAATACCAACATCTGGCCAAAATTTCATTTGAATTGCTGCACTGGAAATGTATTTAATAAAAACATTTTCAAGTGTTGAATAGTTATTTCCCCCACTGTATGTATAAAGCTACTTTGAAGCAATGTAACATTGTAAAAAGCTCTATATAAAATTGAAAAAATGGAATATGTATCTATTGTAAGTCACAGTTGAATAGTGTTGCCATGGTGAGGCAATCAATTTATGGCAATAAATGGAACAGGAAGTGTCTCATATCTTCTGCATGCATTGAGTGATCTATATCAAATTTGGGAAATATGTTTGGTGTTGTGGGTTGATCACAATGATGTGGTTATTGTAAATCTTTTGTGAATTAAAAATATCCCTTAAATATTTTCAGAAATAAATGCATGTGTGCATAAATGCATTATTCTTTTTTCAAGGTTTTCGGGGCCCTTGGTCTCCTTAACATGTTCAACAGTCCAGAAACTTGGCAGACACAGAGTCATTGGCCATTAAGGGCCAGGCAATTGCTGGCACATGGGTGGGGCAGGGGGTCTCGGTATTCCCTTGGTATAGGGCACAAAAATATGGTGCATACGTCATACATACATGCACACATCTGTACGAAACTTGGTACATGTAGCCGTCATGTTATTGCTTTTCTTAGGATTACTATTATTATTAGGGCCCAAGCAGCACTAAAATTCTAAAGTGCCTTATTGTTTTCCTTAGGATATTCTTTTTTAAAATTCTTTTTAAGGTTTTCAGGGCCTCTGGGCACCTTAACATGCTTATAAAAGTTGGCACATATATATATAATCAAACATACATGCACCTGTATGAAACTTGGTACATCGGTTTTGTCAAGCAGTTTTGTCAATCTTGAATGATGTTGCCATGGCAAGGCAAAAATTAACAGCAAAAAATAGAAACAGGAAGTGGTTCATATCAGCTGCGTGAATTGATTTCGTTCAAACCTAAGATGTATGTTTGGTCCTAAGGGCTGATGCCTATTGTGAGTCACAGCGCCACCAACTGGCAGAAGGAAATATGTCACTTAAAATGTGTTTAAAAGAGTAAACTTAAAGTTGCATCATACATTGTCCACAAAAAGAAGAGATATTGCAAATGCTAAACTGTGAAAGGATTGTTGGTAAATGGAACAGAAAGAATATCTTCCAAATGCATTCAGTGGTTTACATCAAACTTCAAAAAAATATTTGGTGTTGTGGGCTGATCACAATGATGTGGCTATTGTAAGTCAGTTATAGCACCACCTACTGGCAGCAGGAAATGTGTCACCGAAAACAGACTTAGACTTTAAAATAGTCTTTAATTATTTTTGGAACTAAATGCATGTGACAACTATGCATCGTGTTATAAGAAGCACCAGTTGGCGATGGCGCTGTAGTGCTTGGTTCCGTCATTGCTGTTTTGGGACATCCAATACTACAGTAATATGGTCACAGATAATACATATTTATAACAAAGCAATAAGAGCCGTGAACCCATGTTTTATAGTAAATTCAGGTCTACTACCTTTATAAAACATTTGGCAGAACCTCATAAATTAAAGCAGCAACATAAATGTAACGATACCAATGAAATAAATTCTGCCAAATAATGAGGTCAGAAACAGCAATAGCCAGACATGCTGACGCAGTTATACTGATGTACTCCCATCACTATCCTTTTGAATATCATGCTGTCAGAATAACTTCTCCCTCACAAATTCATGTTGTTGTACTTTACTGTCCCCCAGCCCCCCTACAATACTTCCTGGATGAGCTGGACATGCTTCTATCCTACTTCCCTGAAGATGGTTAGGACACTCTCCCGAGGGGGTGCGCAAGGAAACTTTCCCGAGGGGGTGCGAGCACAGGAGGGGAGGGGAAAAAAAATCAGGAAAAATCACAGACTAACTGGCTATTACAGGGCTTGAATTTCGGCGCTGGATTGCCACAAACAGCGCAGCACCAGCATCTCTGACTTTTGCTGAGCCCTGTAGCGCATCAGCGTGCTCCCCATTACCTGTGTCGCACTGATCTTATTCTCACAAGGCTGTGTGATGTGCTCCAATATTCTGAGTCATAATGAGCTGCTTGTAAAGATAGTATCAGCTTCCAAATTATATTATTTTAATCCTGAATTTCAAACATTAAATGCTGTTTTAACCCACGGAAAGCTGCTGGTCCTGACAACATTCCTGGCGCTCAGAGGATGTGCTGATCAGCTGGCAGATGTTTTCACCGACATCTTCAACATCTCTCTGAGCAGCACAGTCGTTCCTACATGCTTCAAGACCACCACCATCATCCCCGTGCCGAAGAAGTCCCCAGTGTCCTGCCTCAATGACTACCGCCCCATTGCACTCACACCTATCATAATGAAGTTCTTTGAGCGGCTTGTCATGAAGCACGTAAAGACCATGCTGCCACCTCCAGTACCACCACACTGAGCACTACTGCCCCCCAGGGCTGTGTGCTCAGTCCCCTGCTGTTCACACTGCTGACTTACGACTGTGTAGCAATGCACAGTTCTAACCACATCATCAAGTTCGCTGATGACAAGTTCGCTGATCACAACCGTGGTAGGTCTCATCAGCAAGAACGATGAGTCAGTATACAGAGAGGAAGTGCAGAGGTTAATGGACTGGTGTAGAGCCAACAATCTCTCTCTGAACGTTGACAAAACTAAAGAGATGGTTGTTGACTTCAGGAGGACAAAGAGTGACCACTCTCCACTAAACATCAACGGCTTCACTGTAGAGATAGTTAAGAACACCAAATTCCTTTGGTGTCCACCTGGCGGAGAACCTCACCTGGTCCCTAAACACCAGCTCGATCACCAAGAAAGCCCAGCAGCGTCTCTACTTCCTGAGAAGGCTAAGGAAGGCCCAGCTCCCACCACCTATCCTCACCATGTTTTACAGAGGGACAATCGAGAGCATCCTGTGCAGCTGCATCACTTCCTGGTTTGGGAACCGTGCTGTCTCTGATCGCAAGACCCTACAGCGGATAATGAGGACAGCCGAGAAGATAATCAGGGTCTCCTCTCTATTATGGACATATACACTATACGTTGCACCCGCAAAGCTACCAGCATTGTGGCTGACTCCACCCACCCACCCCTCACACACACTCTTCTACTTCCTGCCTTCTGGAAAGAGGTACTGAAGCATTCGGGCCCACACCTCCAGACTAACAAACAGTTTCTTTCCACAAGACATCCGACTCCTAAACAAAGGACCCTGAACTGATGAGCACTCACACACACACACAAAGACACCTGTTTGCACTTTACTTGCAATACCTGCACAATAAACTGCTGCTATTATCACATATAAACTGCTGCTATGTCTATAATGTATACTTATGCTATGTTCACACTGTTTACAATATATACTCATGCTGTGTTTACAATGTATACCTGTGCTGTTTACAATGTATACTCATGCTGTGTTTACAATGTATACCTGTGCTGTGTTTACAATATATTCTTATGCTGGGTTTACAATGTATACTCTTGCTGTGTTTACGTACAGAAAATTACATACCATACACTGTTCCATAACGAAGGGCTACTGTTGTCTTGCACTCGTGTTTGCACTGAATGTTTGCACTTGTTTTTGTATATGCACTTTATGTAGTCTGTGTAGCTGTGTCCCGTCCATAGTGTCCTGTGTTTGTTCTGTGTAGCACCTTGGTCTAGGGGGAACGGTATTTCATTGCACTATGTACTGTACTGTGTATAGTTGTAATGACAATAAGTTGGAGAAGGTGCCTTGCTCAAGAATACCTCAGCTGTTTGCTGCAAGCATTGGAAATCAAACCTACAACCTTTGGGTTACAAGTCTGGCTCTCTAACAATTTAGCCATGACTGCCCATGAAGGCATGTCAAAGATGTTTTTAATGAGGTCACAGGTGTTTATAGAGTAATTTACAACTACTTTACAACACTGCTCAATAAATCATAAACAAGGACCAGAAGTATTTAAAAAACAAATTACTGTAAAAAAAATGAAATAATTGTGTAAAGAAAAACACGAACAGATTACTGTCTTCATGGTTTACTTTTTACTTAATTAACTCAGTGGACATATATTGTGAGATTCCGAATGACTTATAAACGTACATTTAGAAAACTGCCTAAAATATATTAACTTAAATGTACACAATTATGAAAACAGGAATCAACTAACTGCACAGCAGCAGATAAAAATCTAAAATGTTAGATTCCTGCTTAGATTTTCTTACATTCCAAAAAACCCTCAAAACATTTTCCTTTTTTAGCAATCAACTGAAAGAATTAAATTATAGCAAGAAAAAACAAACATTCATCACTGAAAGATTTACTCTGATTATTTCAAGTCTGTGAACATATGCTCTTGACCTTCCTCTATCAGCATCTCTCTCTTCTGAGTTTCTCACTCTTCTCATTTATTTAGCATATTCTCCCTCTCTGGTTTGAATATTTCCAAATAGCTTTTTCCCAGCCCTTCTGCTGCCTCTGGTTCCTTTGTATGGATATCTATAACTACTGTTCTGGACACTTTGTTCTCCCCTTCTACCGTCAAACTTAACTCTTTGTTCTTCCTGAATGAGGCATTTTGTGTCATCAGTTTGCTGCGGGTTAAAACTGTGACCAGTGCTTGGCCTTTCCCTATGAATCCAAGGTCCCCTAATATCATTTGTGACATGACCCTGTCTCATGGCATCTGGGCTCTGTGACCTGCTGTATTCACTGTGTAAGTTAGGCCTCTGTACCCGGGGGATGTATGGCCTAATTCCACCTCCAAGTGGAGTGGGAAGTAGTGGACCTCGTAAAGGGCGAAGTTTCAGTTGTCCAGTGGGACACTCAAAACATGTCTGAGGTTGCCACATATTCTGAATTTCACATGAATTTTGACACCTTACAAAACATCTGCCTACATTTCTCCCACCATATCCTCTAAGCCCAGATTGCTGATGCCCTCTTGGCCGAACCTTATCTTCTGGATATTGCCGTCCTTCAAACAGATTATGTGACACCCTGCGTCTTGGTGTTTGAGGGTATGTTTGAGACTCTATGGACAAACATGTCTGGGTCCTGCTATCTTCTGTATCCCTCTGCAAATCATGTGGGGGAGCATGGCTTTTAGTTTCTTTAGGCTGCTTATGTGATAAGCATCTGTAATCAGACTGGCTCTCATGAAATTGTTCAAACGGTGCACATCCTCTTGTATTATTAAGATGTGGCATATGAGAGTCACTGTTGTCAAACTGTCTACGTGAATTGTGCCCTTTTGGGGAATTACAGTGTGATTGTTGTGGGTCTCTGCTGCTGTCAAACTGTATTTCAGATGGCTCACCAACATTAAAGGGATCCATTGGTTCCACTGAATTCAGTGGTGGACGGGTTTTCTCATGCTCAAACTGACATGGCCCTGAGGATGGGCCCCCTGGTCCAATAGTTTGATAAGGTGCAAAAGTACTAGTGTTGGCATCTCTGGGCTGACCACATCTTCTCATTTCCATCACGGACCGAAACTCTTTGGAAGGTTTACACTTATCAACACATGAAGGGTTTAAGGCCTCAGGTTGAAAATGCTTTTTAGGATTAAGAGGTCTGAAACTGTCCTTATCCACAGGGGGAGGGCCTAACAGTGTCTCTCCATGCTGAAATGGAACAGACTCATCTCTATGAAAATGTTGTCCCTTCATGTAGGAACGATCTTTCTTGTGACAGAAAATGGGAGATTTCAGATTCATGAACTTTGCATCCATGTAACTGCAATTAAACAGGTTGTCACTGGATTGTGTAAAGTCTCTACATTGTGACTGGAAAGACCTTTGTGGGTAATCCCTAGAACTTAATATTTTGTGTGCCTCATTGTGTAAAGAATTCTGCCTCTGCATTGATGGCAGACTTCTCTCTTGATCCATATGGCTTGATCCAGAAAAAGGGTCTGTTTGTTTGTGTGGTGGCTGGTTTGATAGTGCTTCCTTCTCAATATACGGACTTACTGAATCCTGGTGAAAAACATCTCTCTGTATTTGTGTTGGCTGTATTGCTGGTGTAGAGTTGTTAAAAGGCTGGTCAGTATTACCGTGGGCAGTATTACTACTGGGCATGTAGGGTGATGGCAGAAGAGGTCTTTGTTTAGAAGAATGGTCAATTTTGCTAAGCAGCAAATTATTTCTCTTCATTTCAGAATGACCAGAAAATGGCTGATTTCTGTCAAATGCATTATGATTTTGAGAATCCTCCCCATGGTTTTGGGATGTGTGAGGTATCTGGTTGCTTTTGTCAACCTGAGGCTTCGTAGTTATATAGTCACCTTGCTGAACTTCTGCTAATTGTTTGTCTCTATAAGTAGCAGTCTCACATGGCATCTCATTGCTGCCTGGACCCTGCTCAAAATCAGGTTGTAAAGATTGAGCATTTTTTATCGCTGGTCTTGCCTGTTGCTGGTCAGTCTTATGCAACATGTCACTGTCTTTCTGCAAAGTGTCACTGTCATTTTGCAAAGACCTATTTCTCCAGCTTGAGTGTGAACCTGTGGAATAATCTCTTCTTCTGTAACGTGAAGACAAGTCTCTGTGATGGTGATGTTGTCTTTTTCCTGATGATGTTAGTCTTTTTCTATCACTGTTACGTTCTCTAAATAGTTGCCCTGCAGACTGTCTACTTCTGTCGTGTTTGTCTGAAACATTCTTTAGGACTTTTGTTTTGTGTGATGCCCTTGAAGATGCTCTATCCTTGTGGTAAGACCTGTGTTCATGCCATGTCCTCCTCCTTGATGACGTATAGGACCTTCTACTGTCTTTTGTTTTGCTACAATACTCTGAGAGGGAACTTGTAGTATTCTGTAACTGTACAGTTTCAGTGTCTGGTGACCCTTCTTTGGGCACCATTTTATTAAAATCCAGTTTCTCTTTGTTGCTAACTGAGGATGTATCTACGACTGCTGTCATATTGTTCATGTTAAATATTATTTGGGTTTTATTTTCTTTGTTGACAGTCTTAGAAGCATCTTCACCATACATACTTGTTTGTTGACAGGTCCACAAATCCCTGATGGTATTAATTGGATAGGACAGTTTTTCAACTTCTTCCTCTTTGTCTCTGCCAAATTGTGGAGGTGGTGACATCAGAGCATGAGAAACAGAAAAATGGGCCATGGACACACCAATTGCTTCCTTCTGTAAGCGAAGAGTCTCTGTTTGTTCTTCCAGCTGCCTTTTCTGTTCCTCTATCTGCCTGTTTAACTCTTCAAGAATTTTCTGCTGCTCTGACAATGTTGCATTTGAAATGTTGTCCTGTTCACAAATGGTAAAGCTATGATTTTTGACATTACTGCTAAGGTAATTTTGCATTTCTTCAAACACTGTCTCATCCTCGGGATCATAGGCTTGATCACCCTTCACTGTAAAGATCTCTTCTATATTTTGATTCTGTGAAGCTTTGCCAGCAGTATTTTTGGCAGCAATTGTGTCGACTGCATTATACTCCTCCTCTGGGTCATAGGGTCTGTCATCATCATCAGCCGCTATAGTCGGACTGTTACACTCCAATGTTGATGCTGGATTTATTAGAATCATGGCTGTATCTGCAACAGCTGGATCATACTCCTCAGGATCGTATGGCCGATCATCACATAACTCCATCGCATTTCCTGTTTCTTTATCTGTCTGAAGAAATTGCTGAACCTTTTCTGTTGATGTGCTTGTTTCACACGCTGTGACATCAGATTTTTGTTTTCTTTGACCAAATAACGTGTTAAGTATGGTCTGGAGCGGAGTGGAACTGCTGGAGTCTCTGGATGTGATAGCACTGTCAAACATGATGAATTTTGGCATAGATAATGCACTAGAGATAGGAAATGACCCAGGTGAAGACCTGGAGAAGTATGATGGGTCTGGAAACCCAAATAAAGGTGAATCATTTGTTTTGTTGAGGATTTCAGGATCACAAGCCTTAGTGTTATGCTGATCATCTTCAGGAGTCTTTAATGAGGTAGAATTGTTTGCTGCATCCTTAATATCCGAACGGTGAGGCAAGCTAGATTTCTTCTCACCAACCTCCTGTATAAATGCCTCAGGACGCTTTGGTTTCTGACAGATAACCAGCCCTATAAGAAGATTAGGGTGATTCTGTTCCAGGCCTAATAGAAGTAATAACACAGGAAAGTCAGTATCATCTTCAGCATCTTCTGATATAAAAACAGTTCGTAATCTGTTGGTTTTTACCTGATCCCTCTATGGGCAGGAGTACAGCAGGGATAGACTCCTTTGCACACAGGGGAATGAGGTAAAGATCTTTGATGTGTTTGCAAATATTAGAAACAACCCCAAATCTCCTACGACTGTTGAAATATGAGAACAGAGAAACATATGCAACCTCTTCTTCTTCAGAGGCCGGATGGAAGCAGATCAATGACATCTCCTGTATTAGAAAGAATGTGTCAGTATATAAAGAACATTGTAAAACATCTTGATGCATTAAAGCTGTCATGCTATCACCACATTTTTATGAGGTGGTCAGGATGTTGTGACAATGAGTTTCAAGTCAATAGACAAAAGTTTAACAAAGATTTAGCATGAAGTACATTGCATATGCATGCCAACAATTTGAGCAATTTACACAAATTCTGTAACTTTTTGTTCTGAGTATCTCTATATGCTCCATACCAGGTTTTGTGCCAACTGGACAAACAGTTTAGCAACAGTTAGAAAAAGTACGTTTTTAATAGAATTCAATATGGCTGACAGGAAGTAGCATTGACTGTAAGAAATTTTATATTGTAGAACTCAACATGAGCCAAAGAATCTAAAGAAAGAAGTTGGAGAATAATGTTATATGTTATTGCAATAATGTTAAAAATCTTTTAATAACTTCTTGTCAGGGGTGTCTCTAGGTCATACATACCAAACTTCAAACAAATTGGACAAATGCCCAAATAAGTACAAAAAATTTGCTTTTCAAAAAGTTCAAAATGGTGGAAAAATTTTTATGATAGAAATTTTATGATGCATCTGAATCGCCATGAGCCAAGAATTCAGATGAAAAATGAAATTCTAGGACATACCAGTCACAAGTTATGAACATAAACGTAAGTGAAACTTTAAACTGTTAGAGAGAGTTTGAGGTAAAGGCTCCAAATTTGCTATGGCACCACTTCAGACTGCCCTCTATCAGTGTGCCAAATTTCATAACTTTCCTATGATGCAAAGGCGAAGGACAAAGAAAAAAGAAGAAAAACAATATAATAATACAATAGAGGTCTTCAACCCTAATATTGACTCCTAACAATAGGAACACTATCAGATACAATAAAAAAATCTAAAAAAAAACAATAGGGTTTTAGCACTTCATGCTTGAATCCCTAATTATCTGAAGCAGCTACCTGTCTAGTGCTGCTTTCCCAGCAGGACAAAACAGCTGGACTTTCTTTTAAAATGCAAGAACCAATGAAATAAACCTGGAGCTTTCTCCTGGATTTGACCAACAGCTCAAACCTATTATTTTTAGGGTTATGTACTCAATTATAACATTTTGTTTATGTTTAATAAAAAATGCTTCCGTAGTACAGCTTTATAATGTGTGAAATATGTGTGATGTGTACTATGATGTGCAGTGATGTGCTTACCTTTGCCTCTGATGTCTTTATCAACTCAACATACTCCCATACTGTCTGTGGCAAAATCCTTCCTCCAATCTGTATAGTGTCTGGTAGGTCCTAAAAAAAGAGACATATATACATTTAGTTTATGTTGATTTCATAATATTTACTTACACCATGCTGAGATTTATAGAGCTCAACCACTTTTAGACTGTCAGGACAGCCTGAGATTAAGTATCCTTTTGTGACAAATTTTGCTACAGTTGGCATGTTGAGGAAGCCCTTCCACAATGTTTCTTGTTTTGACAGAAACTGTCTTGTCCTATTGTCAGATTCCATTAGCCTAAAGAGAGTCAGAAGAAAAATGTATTTGTGTCATTTTTTTTTGCAGTAAATCACATTGTTATTGATTGTTTAAAGTTTTCATACAAAAACAGGCACCTTGTGGTTGAGCAATATGAAGGGTCCAACCTAGAAGCGGGTGAAGGTGAGGGTTTCATGAGAATAGATTTTGGCATAGACATGGGTATGGCGATATGTGGAGATTCTTTAAGAGCTTCTTTGACATTGTGCGCTGGGGGTGGAAGTTTTGACTGAAGCGAGACAAACTTTGGATCAGTACCAGATATCAGAACCTGTCGGAATTGTGATGTACGGGGATCTTTTCTTGAGATGGACACAGTGGGAACTGCTGGGATCAAAACAGGAGAGAAA
Source organism: Ambastaia sidthimunki (assembly GCA_036877625.1). Taxonomy (NCBI): domain Eukaryota; kingdom Metazoa; phylum Chordata; class Actinopteri; order Cypriniformes; family Botiidae; genus Ambastaia; species Ambastaia sidthimunki. Next base: position 10,848 of record JAZGTK010001814.1, on the reverse strand, counting down.
TCTACAGGTGATGTCTTCATTTCACACTCCTCTGCACTGGGAGAAGCCGGAGACTCCATTATATCAAAATCATCATCTGTCCTAGCAGGTACAGGCATCTCGTGCTTCACATGACCAAGCCATGATTTCTCTTGTGTGTTTCCACTTGTCTTTTCCATTTTGAGTTTCTTGGTTTCAGGGTCCCCATTTGTGGACACTTGACCTATATGTAATAAATGTATGTAGCAATGTAACAAATTAAAAAGTGCTGCAGTAAAAACAACGTTGTTGTTTTTTGAGTAAAGTAATGAGTAAAGATCATAAAGACACGATTTGTATATGAAAACATTATGAATGTAATTCTTAAAACAATACAATTTGGCTGAGGTCTCAACTGAGATCCAAAGATCTGCAGAGTTTAGCTTCAACCCTAACGAAGCACACCTAAACAAGCTAATCAACTTTTTGGGACTGCTTGTCCGAAATAGTACCACATACCCTCGTTCACTACTCATTCACAATTATGTATTTGGCAGATGCTTTTATTTAAAGTGATTTACAGTGCATTTAAGCTATACATCTGATCAGTATATGTGTTCCCTGAGGATCAAGTCCACAACCTTTGGGATGCTAGCGCAAAGCTCTAGCAGTTGAGAACACTATTTACCACTTTAGTTCGCTACTACAGTTCACTTGAAGAAGTTAATGAAAACGAGTGAGTGGATTCGGATCCTTGAGTTCACTGCAAGGGCTGCAGGTGCCACCTCCTGCTAAGACGTGGTAGCAGCTAGCTGTTGAGTGTAGATTGTAGAGTATATACCTGTACATATCCTGCAGTTCAGGTCAAAGAGGTGACGTTTATGTTGTAATGTTGTATCTTTCAGCATGTTGCTAATCATGTCCTGGACATCAGGGTTTAATTTCTTCCCTTGGGTCTGCTTGGGTTGAGACAAAGATAGTTTCTTTTCCTAAGGACACAGAAAAAAATCTCAATTGCTCAGAAATGCTCACATCAAATGTTCATCACATTTAACCTAGTTAGGGTTAAGCAACTGAAATATGTGTGTATAAAGATTTTGATTTCTGAATAACACAAACTGACACTAACAAGATAACAAGATATGCCTACTGTCACTGAGCGAGTAGTCACGCTTGTTCTCTTCACACTGAGCAGAGTCTCCTGACAGGCAGGTATAGCTTTTGCCACTTGCAGAAGATGAGGTGATAAGCCCTCCTTTAAAAAATTCTGAGGCTCAGGCTCACCAGAGCTGTCCTATCAGGGTCAGCAGAGAAAACACTTTACATAGACAACCATGGTCCTGCTTTATGAGTTTTTCAGTTGTGTACAGAGTTTTACCTCAACAGACTTAACTTCCTGTATACTCAAATTAAGAAGATTGATTGAAGAAATTTCTCCTTTCAAAAGCTGATGACACAGCACCTAAAACCATTCAAATATGAAGTATTAAACCTTAAATAAACCTTATTTAAACATAATTTTACATTTCAGTGACGCTTGTTCTGAAAAAAAAACACCTTGTTTTTGAAATCTTTCAAGTTTAGCACGAGTTGCTGGTATTTGTTCTGGTACACCTCGTCTGTGGTGTAACACATGTTGAATATGTCTTTCTCCATGTTCACAGCCAGTTTTTCAACATCCTGCCCAGTAGTGTCCATATGACCAATGTCATTTATCCTGGTGAAAGAAAATACCCCCATAAATCACAACATGGCCAAAACAGGATTTTTAGTATTTTTAATTTTTTAGTATTATATATTGTTAAATGATATACAGCTGTAAGAATTGCAAGTTTTTAAACCCCTTCCTCATGCTACATGCTAATTTTTTAGTTCTCCTCTTTGTACATTTTGCTGTAATTTGACTGTGTACATCCATTTTCCAATACTAGAGCCATTTTCTTTCACCTCTGTAAGCAGATGTGCTTGAATAACATAAAACTCATTTTAAGAGTTGTTTAAAGTTAATATGTTTATCAGTACAGACACGCATAACACTTTTACTATACGGTAAAAGGGTCAACATAAAATGGTCCGAGTTTGTTTTATTTAAAGAGGTCTCAGGTGTAAAACCTCTTAGAAGATCAGACCACATTTTATAAGCAATGCAGGTCATTGCAAAGGGTTCACAAACCTTTTTTTTTTATAATTGTATCAAATTAAAATATATATTTAAGAAGGCATGATTTATTTCCTCCTCTCACCTTTGAAGCAAAACTTCAGTCAGTGAGCGGCGAATGTTTTGTCTGATCTGGAGAGGGCTGGGGGGAGGGATCATGGCATGGTTGGCTAGAGTGGGTCCAACATCTGGAGGTTTCCTAGACTCAGAGGTTAACTTAGACTTTCCTTGACTTTTACTAAGAGCACCTCTAAGGATTTCGAGCCGTGGAGAGCCTGGCATGGTTTTCCGGGCTTTTCCTGGAGTAGACTTCTTGATCAGTGGGAGCACAGGTGTCTTTTCAGAAGAGGAATTATCTAATGTCTGTGTGTTGGTATTGCACTTAACCTCTTTGTCCTTAATGACTGAGAAAGAAAGAATAGAGAATGAAATAAAAATTGTTTAAGCCTGAGGTCTCATTCACAAACCCAGTGCATGCACTTACATTTATTTCAACATTGTTTTGCTGTGAATGTTCATAATTTTTTACATGTAACCAACACTTTAACTTCCATCATACCTTACACTTACAGTTAACTTTTACATAAATAATTATCTGGACTACTGTAGCTTTTAAGAAAAATATTTGTACAACCAGCCTACCGTCAAACCACAACACACATCCACAAATATTCCTCAAATACTCTGTTACAGTAGTCTTCTAAAATAACTATCATAGATCCTTTTATTAAAGGTAAATCCACTTTATGGTTTTGTGTATTAGATGAATGCCTCTGTCTACAAGTAATCTATAGCTGCACAACTTTGTATTTGTAGCTATTTTTTGTCCAAATTTATTCCGGAAAGTACTTGTTTGATTTGTTATAAACTTTGCTACCATCTGAGATGTTGATGAGATTAACAATTGTCTACTGAAATTCTCTCTATAAGTGACCATTAACCATTTTTTGTGTTTGAAGTCTTTCCCTGACTAGGCTTTTTTAGTAATCTCCTCTCAGATGATGTGTAGTTCTATAAATGCTACTAATTGCTTTAACCAATCGTTTTCTAGTCTTTTTGCCATTTAAAATGTGCTACATCAGGGGTTTTCAAAAGATAAAAGCAAAAAAGGTAAAGCAAAAATTGGTTAGTATATTATTATTAGTTAGTATATTATTAAACCAAATATTATTAGTTCCCCCTTTCTCTTGCTCATTATAAAATTAGATTATGAACTTTACTGCAGTACAAATACATTTAAATTGAAAATGTAACAGCTCCTTGTCCAGGCCCTTGTCATTTATATGCTGGGCTATTGCAATGCTTTGTTGGCTGGCCTTCCAACACGAGCACTCAAACCTTTACAACCTCAAACCTTTACAATCGACTGATCTTCAAACTTCAATGAGAGTCTTCAATGAGAGTCTTTTTGAGTCTCCAATAAGACCTCATTTCCCTTCATTGGCTACAGTTGCTGCACGCATAAAGTTCAAATCTCTACTCCTTGCCTATAAAACCACTACTGGCTCTGCACCATCTTACCTTCACAAACTCATACACATCTACACCCCTTGGAACAATCTTCCAAACTCTGTTCAGTCTGCCGCATCATCTAACGCAAGAGGTTGGACAATTATAACACACAAACAAATCAACCACACAGTTTCATTTCAAATCTACCAATTAAAACAGGGTAGTATTTTGAACTCGTGACACAACGTCAGTGCTACTATATAAGCGTCCCACACACGTATAGCGACATTCACTCTTGTTCTTTTCCCTCTCTTGTGCCATCTCTCGCTATCTGTTAGCCATCTCTAACAGATAGCGAGAAAACCCAAACAGTTTTTTTAAAGACTAACCCCACAAACAGTCTTTTTGGGGGCTTGAATTTCAGCGTTTATTTTATTTGAACCATTCCCGCAAGTTTCACTTTTATAATGCAAGAAATTCACGCACAAATATATTTGCTTCATCTCAGATCAAATTATGAAATACATCAACAGACGCAAACAAAGAAATCACCGGTTCAAACAGTCTGTCTTTATTTTAGAATGTAATTCCACAAACAGCTGCACCGGCATCTCTGACTGTCACAGAGCCTGTAGCGCATCTGCTCTCCGTCACCTGCGTCACACAGATCTTATTCTAACAAGACTGTGACGCGCTCTAATATTCTGAGTCATAATGAGCTGCTTGTGAAGATAGTATCAGCTTCCAAATTATATTATTTTAATCTCGAAATTCAAACATTAAATGCTGTTTTGCTCTTCATAGCGTGAGCGGGCAGGGGGCGCCTGCCAACTCAACACAGCCGCAACAAAGCGCGTCAACATCTCTCACGTAACGACCCATGTTTCAACCTCGAGGAGACGCCAACAGCTTGGTATACAATACATTTTTCCTTAACTGTTATTTAATTTATGTCAAAATAAACAAATCCCTAAAATGGTTTTTAATCTTAGAGAGCTTTTTATCTGACACTCTGACTAGATTATTTCACAACTAAAATAATTAAGCTATATCTTAGAAAGCTAAGACATTCCTTCTTCATTCAGGAGGCATAAAAATGAATAATAATGAAATTTGACATATATCACAAGAAACTGCTAAAAACCTGTCTCTTTTACAAATACCTGACACAAGTATAAATTTACAAAAGAAAAAAAATACTAACCCTTTCTCCTCTCTCCCAACAGGGATCACATCAAGTATTGAAATATTGTACTCTGGGTAAAATTGTAACAGTGGTAACAGTTTAGGTGAACTTGGCATCAAAGTTTGAAAACCGATGCTAGAACAGCATAGCTTTTTGTACTATCAGTGGTCTATATCACATTATCAACCACAGCCTTTTTTTTAAAGATTTTATTTATTTAGAGGATCTAGAAGATTTTGAAAAATGAATATACTTCCATGCAGAAACTGAGACAGGATGCTGTCTATGAAGAGGCAACTGGAATCCCGCACTTCCTCGTTTTTAGTAGACATTTTAATTAAGATTTTGGCTGAATTGGCTGACACATTATTTCTTAAAAAGCTGAATTGACCCTGTGCTCTTATGGCCTTAGTATATGTGGAAGTGTTTAAAGTTGTCCTACTCCCAGTTAAAACATTTCAAATTAAAACAGAGATTTTGATTACAACCATTTATATAGCAGGTATGCATGTTTTCAAGCTGTCATGGTACATTTAATACATGGAGAGCTTTGCTGATCCTAAAGTAGGGTGCATGAGTCTCACTTAAAGCAACCTTGACTACCTTCAGCTGTCATCTGTGTTTATACAAGGATCTTGTATGAAGAATTATTATGGGATTGCTTGCATGTGAATCTACAAATAGAAATACAGGGGTTCATGACCTTAATTTAACCATTCCATCATTGTTCAAAACGTTGTGGCATGGTATTAAAGCTAATACAATAATTTTTATGTTCCAGCCAAAGCAACTGATGTCCTTGTAGAGGAGCTGTTGAAAACTTCTGCATGCAACTGAACCCAAAAACTGTATCTCTTCCAGTAACACATTTTTACCCATGAGTCCATTACTCAAACAATGCTAATGCTAAACAGGGTGGCACCCTTAACATAGTATATCAGCACTAAGAATTTTCCAAAGTTTATGTTGCATGTTGTAAAACATGATTAACAAATTCTCAAGTCTTTAGCTATTCTGTTCAGCTGTCTGAAAGTTTGAAAATGTAACGACAACTGAAACTGTCCAAGATAAGATTACTTTTTAAGAAAGATTACTTAAGATTACTTAAGAATTACTTTTGGGTGATTTAAGAATATTCCACAGTTGTACACTAATGATTCTGAGGTGTGTAACCATCTTGAAACCTCTTGTAGAGATGTGATCCATATTAATGTATACTACATTTTCCCTAAAGGTGGACAAAAGAAAAACACACAAAGCTCAGGCAGTCTCTCAAGTCAGTGCTCAGTCAGAAAACCTCTGGAAGCAATGCTCATGAGTAATGGAGCTTGATAGGAATGTTTCCATGAAAAGGTGTTTGTTGTCCAGATGTTTAGTTTGTTGCTGTAAGTTAAAAGGTGTCATATCTATCACAAGTTCAGTATGAAATGCCACAGGGCTAGGTGCTTGAGCCTTTGCTTTTCACTCTGTACATGCTACCTCTGGGAGCAATTATTAAGAGACATGAAGTTAGTTTTCATTGTTATGCTAATAATACTCAGCTGTACATCTCTTTGAGGACCAATGAGACTAATAACTTCACCAAAGTAACAAAATATATAGTCGATATTAAAACTCGGATGACTAGCAACTTTACTACTAAATTCAGACAAAATAAAAGTTAATTATTGGACCAAAATCATCCACACGGAACAATGCTCTATAAAGCCTGCTCCATTGTCTTCTAAAAACCATATTTCCTTTGAAAACCACATTTCCAATATTTGTAAAACTCCATTTTCACCTTAAAAATATTACAAACCTACGACACATGCTCTCTATATCAAACACTGGAAAAAAATTATTTGTGCATACATGACTTTAAGACTTGCAATGAATTGCAATGCCTTACTAGGTGGCTGCCCTGCAGGTTTAAACAAAAAACTCCACCTGGTTTAAAATGCAGCTTCTTACGAGAACAAACAAGTATGACTACATTAGCCCGGTTCTGTCAACACTGCACTGGCTGCCTATCAAGCAAACTTCAAAATTCTGTTGATTACTTACAAGGCCCTGAATGGTTTAGCTCCTCAGTAGGAGCTGCTCTCTTATTACAGTCCTTCACGTTTACTGCAATCAGAAAATTCTGGCCAGTTGATAATACCCAGAATTTCAAAATCAACCGCAGATGGTATATCCTTTTAATATTTGGTGCTGAAACTCTGGAATAGTCTTCCCATTGTAGTCTGGGGGGCAGATACACTATGTCAGTTTATAGATTTACTTAAATCCCTTAAGGGATTGTTAATTAGGTAAACCAGAACCGGGGACACTTCCTATAAGAACAGATATGCTGGCTTCACACAAGTCTGTCTGTCTGTCTTTCAGTTCCCCAAGATCCTGTAGTCAGCTGGATCCAGACTTTATCAAGACCAGATGGTGGGAAGACCCTGAGACAGACCAGTGGGAATATGATGAACTTTCTTTTTAAATTACCTACCTCCAGCCTAGTTAAATTCTATAACTTTGTTCCATGTCTAGTCACAGAAATGTGATGTTATAGCTGTAATTAGTAACATTATGCTTCTGTCGACATCTTTGTAACATTTCTCAGCGCTTAACGTATTATCACAAAATCAGACCTGACAGTTTAAAATGATACATAATTGTAAATCATTATTATCAGCTCTTCATTTATATCCAAGAAAGTTACAAATTGCAGCTTTAACGTGCCAGAGAAGAACTGGCCCTCTCGGTTGAGCCTGGTTTCTCCCAAGGTTTTCTTCATCTATGCATCATTGGAGTTTTGGTTTCTTGCCACTGTCGCCTTGTTGGCTAGTTTACTGGGAGACTGCTGACATTTAACTTAGCTTAGGGTTTTGTATATTGTTAATAGTGCTTCTAATGAAATATAATTACAGCCCTAAAGACTCTACTGTTTTATTTCTTTGTCTCCAATTCTCTTTCATTCTCTTTTACCATTTGTATTGTGTTTTTGTATTGTGTATATTTGTTGTATGTATGTATTTTTGTGTATTGTGTGTATTTTATGGTATTACTGCAAATCCCTTATACCACCGTCCCATAAATTGTTATTTTTCTATGTGCCATCTTCATGTAAGCTGGAAAGGCATATCTTGCCTAATATGATACCTATCATCTATCATGTTAATCGACTACATGTCGCACAATCCCAGAGGTATACACTGTTTTAGTAGGCAGTCCGAATACATTACCCTCTACCCTCTTTGCACATAATGACAGATATTTCTAATGCACATCTATTTATTAAAATGTGTTTAAGTTTTTAATCGGTTCAGTCAACTATTTATATACCAACTACAAACATACTTTATAGCGTTTATTTAAGGTTTTGTTCTGTACTTTTTTTTTTTTACATGCATTGCTTAATCTTTTTAATTAAAAACACAGGACATAATGCAAGTTCTGAATAGTGTTCTATTATAATTATTTTGTTCTGAAATTGTGACAAAATCTGAATGAAGAAATCTTATTACATGTCTTAATATAATATCTAATATTTGTAAGTGAAACATGCAAATACTTTTGAAAATTTTTGAAAAATGCTCCTGCCTAAAATCAGCCTATGTACATAATTAAACTAACATCCCATTCAGTTTTTACTTTTCCTGTTCTTTATACAAAAATGTAGAAATACATATACAGTACATGTAGAAAGCATTCAGACACCCTTCACTTTTTTTCATTTTTGTTATATTGCAGCCTGATCACAATCTTTTAAATTCATTTTTGTCTCATTAATCTACACTCAGTATCTTATAATTGCAAAGCGAAAACAGAATTTTAGAAATGCCTGTAAATGAAATAAAAAGAAAAAACTGAAATATCACATTTACATGAGTATTGAGACCCTTTATTCAGAAATCAGTACTTGAAGCACCTTTGGCAGCAATTACAGCCTCATGTCCTTTTGGGTATGATGGAACAAGCTTTGCATACCTAGATCGGGCAATTTTCTGCCATTCTTCTTTGCAAATCCTCTCAAGCTCAATTAGGTTGAATGGTGACTGTTGGTGGACTGCTATTTTCAGATGTCTCCAGAGATGTTCAATAAGGTTCAAGTCAGGGCTCTGGTCGGGCCACTCTAAGACATTCACATTGTCCCCAAGCCACTCCTGTGTTGTCTTGACTGTGTGCTTTGGGTCATTATCATGCTGGAAGGTGGTCCTTCGGGCCAGTCTGAGGTCCTGAGCATTGCGGAATAAGTTTTCATTGAGGATCTGTACTTTGCTCCATTCAACATTCCTTCAACCGTGACCAGTCTTCCAGTACCTGCTGCTGAAAAACACCCCCACCGCATGATGCTGCCACCACCATGCTTCACTGTTGGAATGGTTTTGGGCAGGTGATGAGCAGTGCCTAGTGGAGGGCTGCGGTGGTGGTTGTCCTTCTGGAACTTTGTGCCATCTCTACACAGGATTTCTGGAACTCAATCATCGAGTTCTTGGTCACCTCTCTTACCAAGATTCTTTGTTTGGCCGGCCAACCAGTTCTTGGAAGTGTCCTGGTTGTGCCAAACTTCCTCCATTTAAGAATTATGGAGGCCACCGCACTCTTGGGAACCTTCAGTGCAAAACGTTTTTTTTGTAGCCTTCCTCACATACGTACTTTGCAACAATCCTGTCTATGAGGGCTGCTGACAGCTCCTTTGACCTCATGGCCTGGTTTTTGCTCTGACATTGTCAGCTGTGAGGCCTTTTATAGAGAGATGTATGTCTTTCCAAATCATGTCCAATCAATTTAATTTAACACAGGTGGACGCCAAACAAGGTGTAGAGACACCTTAGCAACGATCATGAGAAAGTGTTATTGCAAAAGGTCTGAATACTTATGCCAATGTGATATTTCAGTTTTTTTCCTTTTTAATAAATCTAAAGACATTTCTAAAATTCTGTTTCACTTTGTCATTAAGGGGTACTGATTGTAGACCACTGTAGCATGAGGGCGCAACATAAGTGAGAAAGTGAAGGGAATACTTTCTGAATGTACTTTAAATCGTTATAAATCTTATAAATCCCTATATACATCCTAAGCAGCAAAGGCATTTGCACTGGTGCAATAACAAATACATGAATAATAATTAACTATGCTAATGAAGAATTATAGGCTACAGCTTACATTTTGTTCATAGGTTTATGATAAAAAAACAACAACTATAAGCCAGCTGATTTAGTTTTAAGTGCATTTAAATCTATATAGTGAGTCTATAACAGTGATTTGTTAAAAATACTGCTGCTTCTTTTGCTGTAAATAATTGTTTTATATATTTAAAAAAAAGTTGCAGATAGGAACACCATTAAAGTACCGGATCAATGAGCAGTAACATTAAAAATCATAATATCTTAACAATACCCTAAACTGCAAGATTTTAAGCTTCCGGACGTTTTCCTAGTGTAACGTTGCTACTCAAACTTATTACTCTGACCATATTAGGAACAGAAACAACACAGGCCTTCAATGACAAGGCCCCACATATATGTCCAAGAGTGTCACAAATAAAGGCATGTTTTACAAAAGTGGGATGACTCATATATTATTTAGAAATAAATTGGAACATCTGGGCTTAGTCTCTGTCATTCACATAACAATTAAACACACACACACATATACAAGTATATAGATACTGTATATCACTGATTCTCAAAGTGTGGTAGTGGTACGCAGGCTCCCTCTCATGGTTTGCAGAAGAATCACTGAATTAAATATAAATTAATGTTAAAACACTTTTTAAAACCATTATGGTGGTACTTGGAGAGCCAAAGATTTTCTATTGTGGGAAAATAAAATTGAGAGTCACTTTAAGATCACATGGCTCCCTGTGACCCCCTCACCTTAATAATGAATACTAAAGGCATTTACATTGCATTGGGCATTCAAGGCATAAACAGCAGTAGGTAACCACCTTTTGTTTACTCTTTCTGGGAGCTGTTGACCATTTGCTCATGATCCAATCAAAGCCCTAGAACAATAAATAGGACTAAGGTGTGAAAACTTCTGTGTCTGTTATGCTGGTTGGATCAACAGTTGGTGGGACTTCGGGGTATGGGGTGATTACTTCCTTCTATGCTTTGTT
>JAZGTK010001813.1:0-35904 GCA_036877625.1 Ambastaia sidthimunki | reverse complement strand
TGGCCACCTGTTATGTTTGATGGATTTTGGAACTGATGAATCAGATTAGAGTAGAAAGGATGTGGGCAGATCTAAAGAGACTGTTTGTGGGGTTCCTGTCTGTGTTAATGAATGAGAACATGCAAGTAGCAGATCACAGCAAAACTGCTCTGCTCTGCTCTTTCAGGTTGCATTTGAATTAGAGGGTTGAAAGAGGCACGATGGCTTTCAATAGGATGAGAGAGATAAAGAAACAGACAAACATAGATACTGTATCACTCTTCCTGTGTGTAGTGTTTTTCACACACACACACACACACACACACACACACACACACACTCACACACTCACACACACACAGATTGTGAAAGGAGCCAGCACAGCTAATTGGGTTACAATAGCATGTTTTTACCCCAAAACCAAGTTCATGTTTGTAGGTATTCAGTATCCTCATTCCCCAGAGGAAGGAGACTGTTATTTTTAGGCATTGTGATACAGCCAGGTCTCAAGCTGTGAAGATAAGTAGTGTTAATGAGGTCTGATCATTTTGGGCTTCATTAGTATCCCTCAGTCAACTTCCTGTTTTACACACAAACGCATACAGACGTTAGGTTTCTATGCTTTGTGGGGACATTATGACTATTAGACATTTTGGCTTTTATACTGTACAACCATACAGAGCTATAGCATGTATATCCCATGTTGTTGCTAAATTGAATTTTCAAACCACTCCTGAGACTTACACCACAACACCAAAACAAACAAGATCAGATAAAAAAATGAACCATTTGGGAAAGTCATAGAGATGCTATAGCACCAACTGGCTAATTTAGACTGCATAAAATGTATTTATGCACACAAAGTACAAAGTTTCTGCCCAAACAGGAAAATCATATTAAGAAATGGAGAGTGGACAGATTGTTTCCTTTGATTGTTTCCAATTTCACAATCTAGGTGTGTGAATTTTACCATCCTTCTGGGGATAACCACACACACCTTATCATTTCTCACTTTCTCTCTTACACAGCAATTCCATCCTTTCCACTCTCTGTTCAGTTGTTCTGACATTGACACACACACACACACACACACACACACACACACACACACACACACACACACACACACACACACACACACACACACAGTAACCTGTAGAGTGTTATTGATCAGTGAAAGCCTGTTTGTGCTGAAAGCTTCAGGATGCAGGAGAGCAGAAATCTGATACCCCCCCACCCACCCCCACCACCAACATCAGACAACTCATCCCTCAACTGTCCCCACATGCCTCACTGCTCTGAGCCCAGGTGGCCTGTATAGCTTAAAGAGTTCTCCTCAGGAATATGCACTCCTACTATCCACCACTGTACAGAGAAACACATTTTACACACACACACAGACACACAAAGGCATATATGTGCAGGACATGCATACATTTGTGCAGAATTCACATAGGCCACAGAGCTAAAACATTCTGATCAGTTCAAAACAGTACACCTAAATTCTGTAATGTATTGGTGAATATAATGTATTTAATAATTGTTATTAAATACATGTGATTTTTTTTGACATTTTTCAACAACAAATGTGTGGGCACAGAAGACAACATAGGCTGGAAATCAGTGTCATAGAGAGTATCCAAAATAGCTGCCTACAGGTCATTAGCATAAGTTAATGCTACAAATAAGACCACAGGCTGGTTCTCAGAATGTTGTGTGTTATTTGTTAGTGTTGGAGGACATCCTTGGCCTAAGTGTATTATGTTTATTATCTGTTGAACTGTTGTGTAAAAGCAAAATCAAACTTACAATTATGCTGTAGTGGTCTGATGTTATTTCAGCACTCTTGGAACGCTTCTCGACCAATCAAATGTGAGGACCAAAACAAACTGTTAAATAATGTCAAATATTACCTATTATCCTGAATGCAGATGTGATATGGAATTTGGTACAGATTTCATACTAGACATAAAAGATGTTGATATAATTTAGATAATGTAATAAATATATAGTCCTGTATAATCATCGGGTTATTTGTTGGATGGGTGTATGAGAGGCATACTGAAATGTTTCTAAATGATACATTTCCTGAAATTCCCCCTCACAGCCTAATCTGTAACGTTCAGTGTGTTCTCCTCCTACTGTCACCACTGCTGTCGTCTTTCCACTCATTTCACCAGATCTGTGCCCTGTAGCAGAGCAGAGATTCACTGCAGAAGTTGGGACTGTGGGATGTGTATGAATAAATGTATGAATGTCTGTTATAGAGCAGTGTGGTGAATGGATTGTATAAAAACATGAATGGGGGAGAAGTTAAGAGGATTACAACTCTTGTTTCTTTTCTCAGTTATATCACCATGAGAAGAGAGCATACACAAGAAGCAAAAAGCATTTCATGGTCAAAGTTATCAAACAAATATATAATTCGCCATTTTTTATTTTTAGATTTATTTTGTTATAGTTGTATTATTATATTTAAATGTAACAAGAATTCCATTGCATTGTAAAATAAGCGTGTGTGTGTGTGTGTGTGTGTGTGTGTGTGTTTGTAGGTCTGATCCTATTGTTTTATCTAGCATTCTACATTTTCCTGGCTGGCTTATTTGCTCTCACCATGTATGTAATGCTGCAGACACTTGATGATCACAAACCAACATACCAGGACAGACTTGCAACTCCAGGTACTACAAACACAAAAAACTTCACATCATCAGTGTATTTCTACAATTACAACCTCACACGATGCATCTTTCATCTTTAATTTCCGTTTGTCATTCTTTTTTCTTTGTAGGTATGATGATCAGACCCAAAGGGGAGCAACTGGAGATCACTTACACTATACAGCACACAGAGACATGGGAAAAATACGTCCAGGCCCTTAATAACTTCCTTTCTCGTGAGTAACATGCTGTTGAATGTGTGTGTTGAATGTAGGACAGCACAGAATACAGAGTATGTCGTCATGTTTATTTATAGAGCACATTTAAAGCTCGGCGCAAATAGCTATAACAAGCAAAACTGAAAAGCACATTTAAAACCATGTATAGATAAAAGGGAAAAACATATAATGATAAAAAATATATAAAATAAAAACCTCTGAATAATCACTTTACACAGTACACACTGTACAACCTTTTAAAAAGCTAAGGCATAAAATTAGGCCTTTAAGCAGGATTTAATGTTACTAAGGGGGAGGAGCTTATGGTAATAGAGAGACTGTTCCAAAGCTTGGAGGTGGCAACTAATTTTTAACATTTGCTGATGTGAAAATGAAATAATTCATACAGGATAATGTAAATACCTCAATGCAAATATATAATTCAAAATAATATGTAAAGCACTGTAACTATTCATGTAAATTAACATACATTTAAAAATGTGAAGGTTAAGACTTCTGTATTATGCTTGATTGGACACTGTCCTGTTTTTTTTTGCAGCTTACAATGACTCCATCCAGGACCAGAAGAATATCGACTGTAAACCGAATCAGTACTTTATTCAGGAAGACAGTGGAAGTTTGAAAAACTTTCCCAAACGTTCCTGCCGGTTTAAACGTTCCACCCTGAACAGTTGCTCGGGTCAAGATCGTTTCTATGGTTACGACAGTGGCCAGCCTTGTATCATCATCAAGCTCAACCGTGTAAGATAAGAAAGAAGCTGGTCAATGAAAAGTTAAATGTTTGTGTCCAAAACATTTTCCATTAGCATATCTGATAATGGAAAAGTTGAGCAGGTTTTAAAAGAGAGACAGAGTGAAATAATAATAAGATAATAAATTAGAGGATGTACAAATCGCAAGTCATTATTACAAAATAAATCTTTTATACTAAAGGAGTCTAAAGATAATGGAGATCTTAAGATAATGACTGGGATAATGGTGTGCATTATCTTATCATTGGCTGCTTACCAAAAAATATGGACATGCACATGAAATATTGATATGAATGAAAATGTTTTTACTTTACTTTTGAATTATCTTGAGTTTAAAACAATCAATCTGGCAACAAAGCAAATACTGCAACAATATTACAATAATTAATTAATTAAATTTATTATTGTTGTTGTTTGCAGTGACAACAAATGACATCAGTATGATGTCATACAGGAGGCAATTGTTACAATGGACAGTGGTCAAATATACAGTTCAGCAGTCATTATACAAAAATGCCATGGATAAGAATAAATTATTACAGACATACATTAAACAAACACTGAGGATTTGACCAACCCGTGCCAGAATGCTTATATATTAATTAAAAAACACCCTCTCTGTGTAATTAGACTATTGGTCAAAAAGTCCACTACTGTTGGCTGGGAGTTTATTAGAGCACACAGTCTAAACAGAGACAGACAGTGGCATGACTGTTTATAACTAATTCTTCCTCAGATTCATCATCCATCCACCTGGCTGTCTATGTATCTTTCTGTCTATCTATTTTTATTATGCTTTTGCAGGTTATTGGTCTGTTACCTGGGCAGGACAATCAGGCTCCTTTTGTCACATGTGGTCCTAAGGTAAGAGTGTCCTGTCTCTTGCCCTCTGTCTCACATGCTCTGTCTTTATCCTTCTCTCTTTAGGAAAGGATTGATTTCAGATTAAAGTTACATGAGCCATTCAACCACGCGGCTAGATTAAATTAGCTGGTAATAAGAACTGTGGCCTTCTGAGAAAAGCTGCCACCAGAGACTCTGTAGAGCTGATTTGCTGACATTCATTTAGTCAAGAATAAACAAACATTAGCAACTTGTAACATTAGCGTATTACTTATTCATTTCAAAGTTTTCTCTAACATGTGTGTCATCATCCCTCCACTCCTCCACCTGTTTTTAATTGTTGTTCTTCACTTAAACTTAGTTTTCAATGTTGTTTCAGTGTTTACTCAACATTTGTTTTGTTACACCACAGCCCATCATCTTTTTTTTATATTTAATTGTTGCTTGTTTTTTGTGTGTGTTCCGTCTGTTCTCTCCCTTCATTCTTGTCAGAAATACAAAGTTGGGAAAGATGAGTGGGTAAGACTGAAGGACTGGTTTAATAAAGCTGATTAAGCCTTAGAACAGAGAATGCTTAAGAGAGGCAGATAATTCATGCTACATATTAGACATCTTAGATGCTGTTTTGTTACAGGGTTGTAACAAAACGAAAATATTAGTTTATACTGTTTCTAGCGACTGAAGATAAAAGGATTTATTATACAATCAGATCATATGCTAGAAAAATGGAGCATAAGATCAACTCAAGGGGTGATTTGCTTTTTGTTATTTAGTTTAGGAATAGCAGTATTGGTATTAGAACAGGCTGATACTCTGGTTTAAAGCCACTGATTAAATGCTGAGATTAACAGTACCCCTCCCCCACCATGTAGAGTGATGACTCGGATAAACTTGGTGAATTGCAATACTTTCCTCCCAATGGAACCTTCAATCTCATGTACTACCCATACTATGGCAAGAAATCCCAGGTACAACCTTACACTCACCTCCCTGAAGCAAACACATACAGGCACGTATCCTACACATTTACTTATTAAAAGATTCAATTAATTTTCTTTCTCTCATTCTGCTGCAGGTAAACTATTCTCAGCCACTAGTGGCGATCAAGTTCCTTAACATCACCAAAAATGAGGATGTCAATGTGGAGTGCAAAATCAGTGCTAACAACGTTCCTGAGGGCAATGAACGAGACAAGTTTGCTGGACGTGTTTCCTTCAAACTGAGGATCAACTCAGTTTAAACAGAAGAACATATGTTCCTTTACACACACACACACACACACACACACACACACAAACAAACATCTATCTTACAGAGCGTATATCTATGCGCAGTAGGCACAGAGAGACGTAGGCCAAGAATCCTTGGCAAAGACAGAGCAGAGAATAACAGACAATATTATCATTTAAATGACAGTAATAATAAGTTCTGTATTTAAAAACCCAGAGACTGACTGCATAAGTGAGATTGTAGAGAGTTAGCATGGCTGTGTGATTGTGTGCATTTACGTCTGTATATCAGTGTCTGTGTGAGTGCTTGCATGTGTGGTTCGATATATTTATTTTCTGAAACAAAATTGAAATTGCATGCTCAGCTAAAGGAGTTATTTATTGCAAAAATATTAAGTACTATTGAGGAAAAAAGGGATTTTGTGAAATGGATAAAAAATCTAGCACCTGATATCAGATACAATGTTTCTGTCATGTGCTTCTGTATTAATTTAGGATATGGATGGAATTCTAAAAATGATTCCAGATCATTTCAGAGCAGGAAGAGAAATGAGCTGCTATAGACCGACATGATCTCATGTATGTTTGGAGTGTCTGGAATTTTTTTTTGTTTTGCATGTGTGCATTAATTCTGAAGAATGGAGTTCAAATCCCTCCTCCCTCTGTTGATGTGGCTTTATAACCGAACAGGACATTTTATACTAACATGTAGATACAGCGCATGTTAAACACAAGCTAACATTTCTCTCCTATATACCCACATATGCACACATGGGTTAAACACAATATTTCATGGATATAAACATTTCTGCATTTCTGTCTATTTCTGCACCTCTGTCAGTCAGTCTGTACTATTATATGATGAACACACGTTTCATTTATCATGAGGCGTGTCTATTTAAATTTGTTTATATGTAATACTGTAGGTATTTTTGCATGTATGGTCTTTTTGCAGGTAAACATGAGTTGGAGAAGATGTGTGTGAGCATATGTGTGGATTCCTGCATATGTGTGTGTGTTTGGATTTATTTAATTATTTGTTTTATGTTAAATGTCTGTGCACAATTTACTTTTGAGCATATTTTTGGATTTTGTTGTGTGTAATCATACCATAGCAAAAATATAGACACTCATTTAAAAGCAAGAACAGCGGCCTTATGTGTCTGCTGAAGGAAATCAAAAGTGAAACCACACCAGTCCTCACCCTGCATGAGTCAATAAAACAATTTCACCCATTTCATTTCTCGATTTGTTTTAATCTCATCTCTGTCTCCTGTGTTTTGTGGGCAGTCATGGCCAGCAGGAAAATGAGGTCATTTTCCTTTCTCTCCCCAGGCACTACAGTGCTGCCTGTTGTTTCAGGTGTGTGTGTTGCAGTGTGTGTGTATTCACTCCTCACTGGTATGGGTTAAATGCAAGTCACAAGTATGGCAAGTCACAAGTATAAGTACATACCTGGCAAATATGTCACTTACATTTATGAAGCACTTAAGTTCTGGATATATGGAGGATATATGCCTGCATACATGATCTTGCTTCATGTCACACATGTGAATGTCCACGAGAAGGTTGTTTAAGCTTTACTGTCATGCAGAGATCTAATCACCCATTGGAATGTACACACAGATGCTGTGTGTCATAGTCCTTCTGACAGGAGTCTGCCCTAATCCTTTAATCTCGTTGGATAATCCTAAATAGGTATGGTGCTTTACACCAACATTTGCCCACATTTCATCATAATATTACATTTACATCCGCAGGAAAATAATATAAGTGTAAACTGATTTACTGAGAAAACATTTTATTCATAAACAAACTGCTTTACATTAAATTTCATTCATTTGTATGTAATGAAAGTAACCTTTAGTGTCGCCGTGATGCATATTTTGTGTGTGTGTGTGTTTTACCACTGTGGGACCAAATGTTCCACACACCTACATTGTGGGTTTCCATAAGCGAACTTGTTTATTGATATAAAAACAAACATAACAAACATAAAAACACAAAAACGTTTCTGTGAGGTTTGAGTGTGCACAGTATAAAAAGCATTTTGCCTATGGAAAGTCCCTACAAAGCATAGAAACCTGTGTGTGTGTGTGTGTGTGTGTGTGCGTGTGTGTGTGTGCGTGTGTGTCTCCTGATCCAGGAGAGAAAGGTTAAAAGCCACCCAAATTAATTATTAATGTACCTCAAACTCAGATCACATTATTTACTGAAACTGTTACAATACTTCATTTAAATAAGAGAAATTAACATCAGTATTACACATATTACTCTAATTTTCTAATAATGCAGTTTACATCATTGCAGCAACATCCAAAAAAAGATGATAACAAATGCAGAATTTGAAATGCAGGGCATTGAAATAGTGAATGCTGTGCTGTAAATAAACAGCGCCCCTTGTGGAAATGTTCTCCCCACCACCAAATGTTTCAATGGTGAATTACACATACTAGTTTTAATATATGAAGGCATCTTCTGAATAGCAATACATATATTTTGTGTCCTTTTTGCTTGTATACATATATATTTTTTTCTTTACAATGGCTGATGAAAAGGATAATATTATTATATTTCAACAAGTATAACTACAGATGTGAATGGCTGTATTTAAAACACGAAATATTAAAAAGATCCTATATTTTTAAAGAACATATATATATTGTTTGTCTATAAAAGTGCATGTACTGTAAAATCTGTGTAATCTAAGATGGATGCTTTGCTGTGCATATGTAAATACAGAGTGGCCTGAAGAACAACGAGGATCACCAGAGGTACGTAAATAGAAGGTAATAGAGGGTCCATATATTACATAAGGGGGCCAGACAATGAGAGCAAGTGATGTGTGTTCTTATATTGTGGCTGATTGGAGTGATGAGAAACAGGTGACAGAGGCTGACCCCCCCCCCTCGGCCTGCTACATAAGCTTGAGGACCCCAGTGACATGGTGGTTAACCTCTCCTATGAGGAGCTGGGCAAGTGTGATGGGACTCATGGAAAGTGGCGAGTGGAACTGAATCTAAAAAGTCATCTCTGGGTACCCATGATCCATCTTCTGGGCCAAACCTTAGAGTTCCTTGATTGTGCATATGGTGGAGACCTCTCCCTTCATCCATCTTAATGCCAGCCTTGCTAATAACAAAAGTTTAGTAAGACACACACTTCTCTGCTTTAAGCAAGAACTGAAACTCAGGTAATCACTTCAGGACCTTCCAGAGGACAAATCGCTTGAGGACCATTGTGCTTACGATGTTTCTCCATGGAACTAGAATGAATCAGGATATTGTCGATTTAGATAATTACAAGTCTACGGAGGAGGTCTCGAATCACAGTATGCATAAAATCTTGACATGGGGGGTCGTTGACCAAACCATACGGCATGACGCAGTACTCATAATGTCCAGAAGAGGTCACAAAAGCCGTTTTTCCATTTGACCCCCAGCACGTATTTGGATGAGGCTGTGAGCACTTTGGAGGTTTAGCTTGGTGAAAATGAATGTTCCTGTCATCAGACAGAAGCAGGTGATGTATGGCTTGATAATAACAATCTCTTATCTCTGTAGGAAAGCCAGATGATCATGAAGATGGTGACAGAGGGACTCCAGGTAAGTGTGACAGTGAGGAGTAACAAGTGAGAGTGATGGCAGAGATGTAGGACCACTGACAGGAAACAGACAGCATGTAGCACAGGGTGCAAAGTCCAAATGGAGGCCAGACAATAAGTGCTAAGGTGTGTGCTTATATACTCAGCTGACTGGAGTGATAACAGGAGGAACAGGTTGTTGAGGAGGACAGAGGGTGGACAGAGGGTGTTGAGCTGGTGTGAGGGTGAAGCCTGGTGAATCCATGACATTGGTGTTTTTTTAGACCAATAAAGGGAACTGACTTATACATAATACTCACAGCATGTAGGAATATCACATCATGTGTGTTTAATTTTGCTATTATAAATATTGCTCTGGCATTAAGTACAAATTTGGCATTGTGAAAGTACAGAGCTCTTGTTGCAAAATCATTATCCAATTGCAGTGCATTTAAAATAGAGATTTGTGTGGACCCTTCTCTGTTTGCAGAAATGTTTCCTGGAATAATTACGTGACGTAACGATGTTAGGTCGCATGTGACGAGGTGAATATCCGCTCATCCATGTCATGTAAACAAAAAGCACGAGTCAGTACATAGACGTTTAATTGCACTTAAAAGTTTAATTGCAAAACACCAATTGGATCACAAATGAAGCACCACTAGTGTAATAAAACCTTTGCATCTATAAAAGGTCCTCGCTTATATAGCTCCCAAAGTCTGCAAATAAGTGTGCAATAGAGGAATTTCCACTGAACAGTAATTAGGTTGTCCAGTTTTAATAGCTTTATAACTATAGTTATAGTTTTTATAGTAAAACATTCTTCAGCTAAAACAGATTTGGCTTGTCTATCTTGCAAAACAGTCATAAATGGAATCTGTGTTAATATATTTTTGACCTTTGACTAGTGTTTAGAACTAACAAAGATACAAAGGACTTATAGAGCAATTCCTTTCCAGAAACCTGATGACAAACACTGAGCACAACATGTTTACTAAGTGCAACACAACTGAAGTCTGTGTTGTGGTTACTAGTAAAAGTTATGTAACAGAAATTAGTTTTAAAACTAACATTCTGTGTCGTTGTATAATATGTCAGCTGAAAAGCGTTTCTTTTAAGTCTTTGCTGTCATCAGGTATCATTGAACAAGTACGTTTGTATGGGCTTCAGTGTAGAAATACATGAGATGTTATTCAATATAATGTAAATCAAACAGTATTTTATTATGTACTATTCAGACAAAAAGCTCTTTCTCAAACCAACGCACTTAAAATGTCACTACTAGAGTATTGGTCATAGTTGTCATTAACATATATCAACATTTTCTCATAGTATAAATATATTAAATGTATGTAAAGTGGTTTTAGCAGCAAAACAGTCTGTTTGGTGTTTATTAAGTTCATTTTAGTTATGAATTTGGTCACTTAAAATTCCTAAAGAAAACTGACATTTTTCTTACATCCATAATACTTAAAGAAATATATGTTGCTGTGTTGTAAGTCT
Source organism: Ambastaia sidthimunki (assembly GCA_036877625.1). NCBI lineage: Eukaryota > Metazoa > Chordata > Actinopteri > Cypriniformes > Botiidae > Ambastaia > Ambastaia sidthimunki. Next base: position 25,116 of record JAZGTK010001813.1, on the reverse strand, counting down.
TTATCCTGTCATGCCTTTTTTCTTTTCTTATAAAAAATTCAAAGTCCTAGTCTTGCATTTCAACCTTTACAGTAGCTTCATTACTATTAGATTCATGTGGTCAGCATTTAGATGGGCCCACCTGCATACTGCATTCATCAATATCCAATTATAATCCTGTCATCTTCCATCTCCTTCTATGTTCAGGGTAGGTCCAGCATGCTGTGTTCCTCTAGAGCTACTTCGGTCCTCTCATACACCTCTCCTATCGCTCTCACTACCCTGTTCAACACCACAGATGCTTCTGCCTGTGTATTCACACACACCAACTGGTAGAAATAAGGTCTTTCAGGCATGGAAAGAAAGGCCAGCTCTGCTGCTCTTCTCACCCACCAGGTATGATGTTGGGCAAGCGTTTGCTGGTACGTCTCTTTGCAGAGGTCAGAAGGGCTTCGCAAACGCTCTCCTTCTGCTTCGCCCTTCGCCAGCTCCTGCAGGAAGTTTTGCAGCCACAGAAGAGCGCGATGCAAGCGCAGCAGTGTCCTGCAGCCTGAGTCCGTCTGCTTCTGGAAGTCCACCAAACCATTGTCCAGCTCCCACTTAATCATGGACCGAACAGAGGTGTAACCAAATGTGTCTCCTGAGACTCTGAGATTCGTTTTGGAGGAGTTTAAAGGGGTGTTGTGAGATATCACCAGGCCTCTCCCCTTGGTCATTATTTTTTTCTTCTCTGCTTCTTTCTCTGCTTTTTGGGACAGATCACGGATGACAGAGGTCTTTGATTCAATTTCTTGGGATATTAAACCCACCATTGGCCCCAAGGCTTCCATAAACCTTAAAGGCACAGAAAAAAAGATATTTTAAATCTATTTGTACTAGACATATTCTGATATATGTACCATATCTACCATCTTGAATTTTCTAACACTTACCAGCAGTATTTTTTTTTTCAATTATTACTTTTTCAATTATTAATTTAAAAAGTGAGCAATAGCATCCAATAATCAGGGCTGGAGTTACCCAGATAACACCAATAGTATTTTATCTTTTAAGTGGGTCAAATGCATTTTATGGGAGATTAAGTACTTTAATTTTGCATGTTAACTTACTTAATAAGCTCATCCCAGCTGGCCAGATAGGGTTTTAGCAGAACATCATTGGCTGAGACTGGTGCAGCCTGCAGGTGAGCCAGCAATTCAGCTACTTGAAACCTCTGACCAGAACACACAACCAGTGGAGCCTCACCTTCCTGTGAGCTATTAGTTCTACTCACAGACAGAACCTGAGAAAAACAGATAGGAAGTAAGGGTTAAGAAGGGACAGATACCTAAGGGAGATATCATACTGTAAATGAGTGACAACAAATGGGCAAAGTTCTTGAAAGCAGCCCCAGACTGCCACACAGAGTTGAAGCACTGTTCAGATTGATAATGGCCCTTTGACACCCTCACTTTTATTATATAGTGTTTTTATGTTGCACTGCTTTTACCTTGTTGTTTGAACTATAAATCTTCAAGCATGTATCCCACTGCTGTTCTAGACTCCCATCTGTAATGAAAAGCAGGTAATGAGTAAAAGAGGGGAAATGTAAACATTAAGAGAAAAACATAAACGTATTGTATTTTTTTTACATTGAATCATAGTTTAACAGCAATGATTAGGTGAAGGTGTAGTTACTTTCTTAAACTTGATTTTTTTAAACTTGATTTCTTTAACTTGATTTAAATGTGTACTTAAAAATTAAACCAGCAATTCTAATTAAAGTTCAATAATTAATGTATTAGATGTTTTTGCAATGTATCTAATGTAAATATTTAGAATGTTGAAATCGCAACCACGCAATCAAACCTTAATGCAAGAATAAAACCACAAAGGCCAAAAAAGCACAAAGGACACAGTGGGTTCCCATATATGGACAAAGTGTCCCATATATTAGATAAGTACTGTGAGAATCACTGCATTTTATCTACATTTTAACCAGCACAAGTACTGACCATTGATTGAAAATTCAGGTACATTCAGGATAGAAGATCTAATCTAATGTCTGGTCTAATGTCTAAATAGGGCAGATCCAATGAGGCTTTAAGGGCTTTAATTCATTTAGGATATAAATTAAAATGAATTATTTGTTAAATAAATTATTGATAATTATTAAACATCACTTAAATATAAAAAAACAAATAACTATGTGTGAATGTATTATTCTGGCTCCACAGTCTTTTAAAATAAGTATGAATGGGATGCATTCATACTTATTTTAAAAGACCGTAGGGCCAGAATAATACATTTACACATAGTTAGTACAAAGCAAAGTTAATAGCTTTAATGTTTGCCAGAAACATTACCCTGATTAAATCAATTTTTTCTCATTCATCAGATACATTCAATGTGTCAAAGAATCATGGAAATAAAGTCAAACTTACGTAGCCACAAAGAGCCAAGCAAAAGGAGGATGAGTACGATGGCCACACAAGCCCTGCATTTGATTCCCATAATGATCCACTATCCTCCTCGCTGTCTCCTCAGGTGGCCTCTTACCTTCTCAGTCTATACACTCCCACACTCTCTCTTCAACAGACATTATCCCTACACCTCTAGCAGTGTGTTCAGAACTCCTTTCACACAAAATTTGTCAACTTTTTGATACGATCTCGATCTTCACCCCACCAGAAACTGGCACGCGAATCCCTGCTCACCACTTTCAAACTCAACACGCAACTTCCTGTTTTGCGGTACAATTCCCCTGTATCTGTGCAGTTATGTCCACCCGCCTCCTTTTATGTTATGTTGATTTCTGTCTTGTGTTCTCTGCTGCTTTATGTTCTCTCTGTATTTCTCTCTATCCCTCTTTCTTTCCTTTTGCCTCTTCTGCTCTTTCTTTACTGTCAGTCTCCAGTAATGTTGCTCAATCTGAAAGTCCATAGATTAGTCAAGCACAACAAATCGCTCTTTATTAGGCAAGCACTACACAACCTGTTGTAACCTTTAGACAGATATACAAACTTGTACATACACAAGCACATGTCACAAAATAAATTAAAAAGAGCGTATCGAAAAAAAAAAGACAGATTTCAGGAAATAATTACTGTTTGAAAAATTAAGATGTGTTAAATTTAAATTTTGAATTCAAAAGCTCTGGTCAGACAACTGGTGGTGTTTTGTTCCTTAATAGCTTTTTTATTTAGATTCATATATTAGTTTCCTTTAGAGAAGCTGACGCATTCTTAAATAAGGCTATTATGATTGTGAATTCAGATAAGCCGGGTAAACCAATCAAGATGTTCAATGTTCAACACTGTCAGTTTGACCTTAAATGTCCTTATAAAAACTGCCATGCCCTAATAAAACCCCACCCCTCTGGGCTGAGGGCTGATGAATTTCAGTGCCCCAGTTTGGTAGTGTAAGTGTGTCTGTAGGCATTAGCAGTTTGTCTGTGTCACTATATTTAGACCTATCTGCTGATTTATAGACATCAGTTCATTTAGATGAAAGCAAACATTCACTGATCAAGGACACCATTAACACACACATTATTGGTTCAAAAAACAAACACCAGCACTCAGCCCTCAAGATTCAATTATTTTTATCTCTTAAGGTGACATTAAAAATCCTGACACATGATTACCTCACTATTACCTCTTTTCCACCAGGGCCGTGCCGGTGCCGGTGCTGGAGTTGAACTGGTCCTGGTCCAGCACCAGCACCGGCACCGTGGCGGTGGAAATGAGGTATATGTTACATTTTGTAAAACATTGACCAGAAAAGCTCATTTTGTTACAAGTAACATTTTCTTACTCTTTCTTGACTGTAAGTCAGTAATAGAATATTGTAGTTGTAAACTATGTATGGACCCAGTAGACAATATTGACCCCCAAAAAACAACAAAATTGATTACTGATTTATTTTTGCACTTTGTACATTTGCACTGGGTTGTCTCAAGGATGTATACTTTCTCTTTCTTAAATGAAATGTCTGAGCCCATACTTACCATTACATAGTCAAATGTGATAAAAACACAAAACTCTTTTTGTTATTTATGGATCATGCTGGAGTATTTGGCTTGGTGTGACAGTGTATTTGAGTCACTTCAATTGTAGCTATGTTCTGGTTTCATTAAGCTTTTATTAGGTGTCACACTAGTAACAAGAGTATGCTTTCATTTCACATCTTTATATGATGTTGTGACATGACAACATTCTTTTGTTAAGGGTTTATCCCAGTCTTCCAAATTTATCCAGGTTTATCTCAGTCTTAGAAAAATTTAAAGTCAACACCTAAGTGTTTTCCATTAAAGTGATTTAATTTTTTGTTTATTGTGGTAAAACCATTGACAGTATTTAATGTAAATTATTTAACAATTGTAGCTATTCACTTTCTACCTCAAAATGTCAAAGACAATACAATACAATTCAAAGTATTCCCTTAAGAGAAATATAACCTCACCATCCATTCATTTTCTATAGTGCGTATACTGTATGTAGAGAGGCAATGAGTGCTGGAGCCTATCCCTGCATGAGAGAATAATACAGTATAAAACGAGTACATGCTTTTTTGGCACTGTAGCTCTGACTGCCCCCTACTGGAGGAGTCGGAGAAACACAGCACTTTAGTACTAAACCTCTTTAGCAAAGTGATTGGATCAGTAGGTTCCCACTAAACTTTGGAATTTCTGTTGGAATCTCTACACAATGTTCTTTATAGCTTTATCAACATCAGTATTATAAACTGGGTAGTTTTTCACATCCACAGTGGTGAAATAAATCTGGAAATTGAGACCTGAAATTCCAAATAACTGTCAGTCACAGTGTGTCAGTCAATCTTCTTGCAGGATTCATTGTTTAGCGGGACTTTATTATAAGGTTGGCTGGTGGTCAGCCAACAAAATACTGTTTGAACAAAATACTCTGCGTATGCTGACTGTAATTCCAACTGTTAGTTCTGATAATACTCATCATTATCAAGAGTAACTAAAACACAACAGCTCAGCAGAAAGAGTTAAATGCCACTTCCCGTGACACCTGTCACACACATCTGGGATGTTTTCATTTGGCATGTGGGGTTTTTCCGGATGTGCAGTTTCCGGTTACCCTTATGAACCCTCCGGTTACCCTCATGGTTCAGTTTCAGGCATATTTTCAGGCATATTAATTGTACACAAATAAACTCATCAACAAGCTTTGCAATCCAGTGACACTTAAGCCATGTACAATAAGCCCACTGGCCAAGCAAAGGATTGACCATCATGGCATGGTTATGGCTGAAAAAGAATGTAAACAGAGATCAACAAAAACATGCAGTTATTTTACCAAATAAGTGATGTGCTTGTATCATAGTCTGTGTCATAATCTACCAATATTTTAAATTTTTTTGGAGTAATACATTAAACTGTTCATACTGACTTTCCACAGTCTGAAGTAGTTCAGATGGTGTTAGTGCCTGAACATCTCGACATTCAACATCTTGTACCCAACAGAGATTTGATACAGTGCTTCATGCACTTTAAAAGGGATAACAACACGGGTCAATTTCTTATCTTAATGTATGTCCATGTATGTCCATGCTTTTAGCTGGTCTAGTGTTAGCTATCACAGTATGTGTTGGGTCTTCTGCGTGATTTAGAACCTGATACATCGGACAATTTTGCACATGATCTCACTACTCTGGCGCCTTCCATAACTCACTGTTATGAACCTGCTGGGTACAATAAAAAACTTATTGCAGTTCTCCCTGCCACATTCTCTCTCTCTCTCTCTTGCTCTCTCACACACTCGCCTATCCCTCTTTATCTCTTGCATTTACCTTGTTCCAGGCAGAGTACACAGCAGGGCATACTGTCCAGACAGACACTGGTTATTTATACCCATGTGTATGGGATACAGCAACACTCTGGCCCCTCAGCCGGCCCCTGTACACCTGTTAACATTACTTATTATTTCCTCAGACTGAAACATCAGTCCCTGATGTAGAACACTACCAATACCCCTTAGGAGTAGTCTATCATTATCAAGCTATTACTTTACTCATGTTAATATCTTGATAAACTCACAAAACATGAGTGCATGGGAAAAGTGTTGAGATTGTCAACTGAACTGAAAGGAGGCTTCTGTCACCACGTCATTTCGCAGTTTATAGTGTCTGATGTCGATTACAGAAAAAGGAGAGAACTAACCCAGATAATCTGCATCATTGTCACGTATTAGAGGAATAACGGTTTGGTGATTACTGCTGAATGTGACTTTAAGAGCGCTCGGGCAGAGCTGTAACTCGAGCCGCACGCAGTGACAGCTGTAGCAGCGAGGGAAAGCGAGATCTCGACACTGGCTTGTCCAAAATAACGTGTCTATCTCTTTGTTACCAACTTTTAACACAGTCTTTAGCGACCTTATTGCCGTCCACGGCGATGGCGGCCCGGTTCGGCAGGACGTGCATAGTAGCGTTTGTGCTGGTTGCCATTGTTTTACAAGGTACGTGCTTGTGTGTACTTTAAAACTGGAGATTTACCAATGAGTGTGGAATAGTGTAACTGTCTTGACTCTTTGTATGTAACACACTTGTTACTGCATTTTATTATTGGGGTAATTATTTTCTAGTTTATTTATATATTCAATTCCAATTTTTTTACTTAAGTTGACAGTTTAAGCTGTATGTTCATATTGTACTTTAACATTGTACTGTGGTAAACACGGTATAGGTTACTGTATAGGCTGAGTTAGTGCTGAGTCAGTGTAGTTTTGAATGCCTGTAATGTTTTTGTGATATGAAATCTTGTGACACCTGTCAAAATTCACATGGCTTGCACTTTGGAATAGAATAGATTAGAACCTGGGGAAATACCTATCTAAGGCAATTCAAACAAAATACATGTTAAAGGAAAGCATGTAAAAAGTGATCTATTTAAAAATAAAATATTAACAGAGGCTAATACACATACACAAACTATAAATCAATGTAGTTCTAATGACTATTGTTTTAGGTTCACAAAAAGAAATATATCATTTAAATAAATCCATCTTTGAATAGAGTTAAGAACAATTTACTTCTGTCTTTATTTTACTTCGCAGTCAGTGGAAATGAGGAGTCACAACTGATTGCAGATAAGTTTAAGAACTACAATAAAAATATTCGACCAGCAAGAAACCCTGAAGAAAAAGTAAAGGTTCAAGTCAAGTTAACCCTCACCAATCTAATCTCTTTGGTAAGTAATCTTATCTTCCTGCTTACAGACCAGTATTATGAGTGTAACAATATACAGCTTTAAGTTTAGGACAGTGGATTTATATCAATGCATTTATGTCCATAAACAGGTGATTATGCATAAATCCACTTTGCATTGGTTTAATTCAACTTATATACAGTATTGTGCAAAGGTCTCAGTTACCCAACACCCCCCCACAGAAGAACTGTGGCACTCCTTTTGCACAGTGGCATTGTCGCCGTGTATACAGACTTTTGCACAGCACTGTATATAAGTGGATTTATACCAAATTATATAATAAAAAATAGTTAACGCAAATGTTTTTGTTACATTATTTATGTTTATGTCATTGTAACAAATTAATGTATACAAAGAGCTACAGTGCAATTAATTCTTAAATCATTTTTCTGGGATTCAGTTTGATGATATTTGTAGTTATTTTTAGCTCAGTGATTGGCTTATTGGGCACTGTGAGCAATGCAACAGTTTTGGGCCATTTACATCTTTTGAAACCTTTCTCTCCCTAAACAGAATGAAAAAGAAGAAACTCTTACTACAAATGTCTGGATTGAAATTGTGAGTGAAAATTTAAGGCATCGTTCAGTCATATGCAGCCTACAGTATATGTTATGTAACCCTCTGTGATGCTTAAAAAAAATCAATGCCTTTTAGTCAAAGTCCTTAAAAATGTAGAATATTTAAAAAAAATGTTTAGTATGACAGGTTAGCAATTGGAGTGTCTTTTAGCTATTTGTCTTTTCTCCTTATTCTTGTTCTACGCTTTTATTTTTTAGGCACAATTTTTTCTCTCACTCTTTCAGTTGCTGTCTATTAAAATATGCATCATTTTCTGAACTATACTATGCAACTATTTACTGAATGTATTTTTCTTTATAAATTTTAGTGACGCAGTATCATACTTCATATTCCTCAATGTATCAGTCTGGATTTTTTTCTGGCTTCTTGTTCTATCTGCTATCTTTCTCCCTCATTCTCTTTATACTTTCTCTTCATGTTTCTGATTGGTCCTCAGCAATGGTCAGATTATCGTCTTGCATGGAACACATCTGAGTATCACGGTATTGATCTGATCCGTGTGCCGTACAACACTGTCTGGCTGCCAGATATAGTATTGGAAAATAAGTGAGTTAGTGGTAAAGGAGTGCATTATTTTCTTTCGGTAGCTTCAAAAAATGCTAAAACACATCTCTTCTATTCTGTCTCCAGCATTGATGGCAAGTTTGATGTGGCATACTATGCTAATGTGTTGATTTGGAGTGATGGCTCTATGTACTGGCTTCCTCCTGCCATCTACCGCAGTACCTGTGCTATTGAGATCACCTACTTTCCTTTCGACTGGCAGAACTGCACTTTAGTCTTCAGGTTGGCACAGAGTGAAATGTTATAATACAGGACTCTGGGATTCTGGGAGTTTTTTGGATCACATTGTTATTTTAGTTGTTAGTTATTTTTGATGTTGTGCTGATTTGTATATTATGAATCTTTTGTTGGTTTGTATATCTGTAGATCTCAGACATACAGTGCTAATGAAATTGATTTGGTATTGGCGGAGGATGCAGAGACAGGGAAGCCCATTGAGTGGGTGGACATTGACCCTGAGGCCTTCACAGGTGCCATGCGGACACACATTACTATTCATTCTTCACACACTGTAGCTAAATAGGTTTAGTAAGTGGAGAGGCGTTTATTTTGATAATTTAAAGGAGTAGTTTACCCAGTGAGTGAAATTCTGTCATTATTTACTGACCTACATTTCATTTCAAAGAAGCATAAACAAAAAATAACATGAGTTTGATTACCAAGTCCAACTCACATTCCAAATTCTGTTCTGTGGAGAATTTAAATGAGTATATCAAAATCCAAAGGGAGGAATCAAAAACAATAATAATGAAACACAAACAAGACTTCATAGGGACTATTTGGCTGTGTATCAAAGACATGGTAACAATAAACAACCATTTTGTATTGCACATCACATTTAATACTAAGAGGTAAGTTCATCCAATTACATCTCTTTTTTCTATTGTTCCAATCACATGGTCTGCACAGAGAATGGAGAGTGGGCAATCAAGCACCGTCCTGCCCGTAAGCTGACAAACTCACGTTACTCTCCAGACGATCTGGAGTACCAGGAGGTCTATTATAATATTATCATCCAAAGAAAACCTCTCTTCTACATTATCAACATCATCCTGCCCTGCTCTCTTATCTCCTCACTGGTTGTTCTGGCCTATTTTCTACCTGCCAAAGGTGTGTTTGCGCAAACACTTTAAGGTTTACGTATGTCTCCAAATATCTGGATTCCCCTGTTTCTTTTCTTGCAGTGTTGTTACACGTCCTGTCTGTCATTTCTCTTTCTGCATTCTGTCTGTCTCTGCACACAATGTCTTTGTGTTTTGCTCTGTCTCACACTTTCTTTTTGTCTCTCTCACTTTTAGCTGGAGGGCAGAAGTTGACTGTGTCCATTTCGGTACTGTTGGCACAGACTGTGTTTCTCTTCCTGATTGCTCAGAAGATTCCAGAAACATCACTCTCTGTGCCTCTCATTGGCAAGTGAGTGTCAATGTGTGTGAAAGCGTACAGTAGTTTTGGTTTTGCTTCAGACCTTTAGTGTCATCAGTAAAACATTTTAAAAGTGTTTTTTTGTTCCCTAGCATTTAATTATTTGCATTTGTCATTGCATTTCTTTCTGCTGTCCAAGATCCACCAGATTAGAGCCTCTGCTGTAGACAGTTCAATCATTTCAGTTATGCAATTATGAAAATAATATATCCAGACCAACTTTCACTGGCTGTAATTGTCTAATTTGTTTCTCTTGCTCTGTTTTAGGTATTTAATCTTTGTCATGTGTATGACCACACTGATCGTCACCAACTGCATCATTGTTCTCAACTTCTCCCTTCGCAGTCCCAGCACACACAACATGTCCCCAACCATCAAGCATGTGTGTCTGTTCTGCTTTACCCTAATATTGCAGAGTTCTCTTGTGAAACTTACTTCTATATTGGCATCTTATACTTACCCTCTCTTATCCACTATTAGATTTTTCTTGAGGTGGTCCCTCGTTTACTCGGCATGACCTCATTTCTGGAGGAAGAGGAGCCAGTGGGTGGGCAGTTTGAAATGAGAGAGAGGAGGCGTAGTTCATTTGGACTGATGCAGAGGGCAGAGGAATATGTTTTGAAACAGCCACGCAGCGAGATGATGTTTGACAAACAGAGAGAGAGACACGGACTCATGCGGTCAATAGGTAACATGCTCAAAGACTAACAGTAGCCTATCTAAACATTCCTAATATAATTGTGTATGTGTATTGTGAAATATAAGATGTAACAGTTCATAGATGTAGCTGGTGTTAGAAATACACTCAGGAGAGGACCACAATTTAACTGAATTCTTGTGGTAGGCTAAAGTTAAAGCTAGTTTGCAGTTCGCAACATTTTTACTTTTGTAATGTGATTTATTTCCAACTGAACCAGTAAAATATAGGGTGGGATTTAATTTTATTCATTGGGAATTAATTGATTGCAGAGAGACAAAAGGGGGATTTTTGCCTAAATGGCCAAGAGAGCTCAACACGCTGCAAATACAGAAACACAAACAAATAAAGGAACACGCTGCAAATCTTTACAACACTAATACAAAAATGTGCCGCAAATCCTCACAACACAAACAAATACAGAAACGAGCCGCAAATGCAGAAACGTGATACAAATACAGAAACGCAACGCAAATCCTCACAACACAAAGGAAATGTTTCAAGAGGGACCCTAAAAAGTGAAGAACTCAAGTCGGACCACTGCCAATTTTGTCCTTCGTGAGCTAATGTAATAATACCCAAAAGACCAAGCATTCATACAAGCAGGATGTTAAACAAAAAACTCACTTTTTAGTCCACAGACAACACCACTGACCAGCCACGGAACAACATGCTGGTCCGACTCGGGTTCATCATTTTTAAAGGTCCCCCTTAAAACATTTCTGTATTTGTGTTGTGAGGATTTGTGGGGCATTTTTGTATTTGTTTGTGTTGTGAGGATTTGTGGCACGTTTCTGGATTTGCAGCGTGTTGAGCTCTCTCGGCCACCGTAAAATGGAGCCAAACTAAACTGGGTTAGGTTTGCCAAACTAGTGCCTAAATAGCTATTTTGCAGTTGGTTAACATTATCTAGTATCCATTATCCACATCAGAAAAGGAAAGTTGTTCACAGGAAGAGCAAATTTTGGTTGACAATTATAAAGAGGAAAAATTTCTTTAGATGTTTTTTTTTTTTAAGTAAAAGCTGCAACATAAAAAGGATACAATTGTATTTCATATTTACTTAAAACTGCTGATAAGCTACATAAGCTCCTAAAGATAGTCGCTGAGAGAGCAACAGTTCAATGGTTTTAGTGTTTGTGTATGTCTCCCTCTAGTGGATGAAATTGATGTGAGCAATACGGCGAACCTGTACAAGAGTCTGGCTAAGACAGCACCAGAGATAAAAGAATGTGTGGATGCCTGTAACTTCATTGCTGAATCCACTAAGCAGCAAAACGACATTGGATCTGTAAGTGTGTGTGTGTGTGTGTGTGTGTGTGTGTGTGTGTATGTGTGTGTCTCATTTCCATCTCATTTCCATCCATCCACACCATTTATTTCTCTCCAATGTTGTTCTTTGTCCTTCAGGAGATGGAGAGCTGGGTGCTGATTGGTAAGATGATTGATAAAGTTTGTTTTTGGGCAGCCATCCTGTTATTCTCAGTCGGCACTGTGGCCATCTTCCTCATGGGTCACTATAACCAGGCACCTGAGTACCCATTTCCTTGGGAGAACAAAAAGTATGTTCCTGAGTAGAAGCTCAGATGACTCTAACAGATAACAATACTTGCTTATCTGCTGCATGAGATGAATAGCAAGAGGGAGGATTTACAGCTGTCAGTAAAGCTGCACATTATATAAACAGTATGATTTGACTTGATGTGGTATCTTGTCTTATATTTGATATTAGGGATGGGTTGGGTTTGCATTGTTAACTTAACAGTTTTGTACTCTGATCACATGTGTGGTGAATGCACTTATTTTTTTAGAAATACATACACTATGGGTGTTTTTTAGAAGTGTCCATTTTGCTTATACTTAAAACAATATTATTTAGATTTGTGAAAAGCCCAACTCATCAATACCATCTCAGCAGATTTTTGAAATACTGCTAACTGAAGTTGCCATCTTCATAGTATGTGATACTGTTAACAGTATGTGTTGAATTTCACACTTTTTGTATGACTTCCTTTACTTAGAAGTCAAGAACACTTTTTTGCAGTTTTAGTGTCTAGTATTAGGTTCCCAAATAGATGCATGTCAATCTTATTTATATCTGTCATTACTTACAGTTTTCTTTCTTTTAATTTTAATTTTACTTTTGCGATTTTTATGGCATTAAGTTATAATATAAATTTCTTTAATAAATATTTCGCATAATTAGAGTAAATAAATACATTGGCGTAATTCACACTGTCTTAAGATATGTAGCAAACAGGAAACAAGTGCTATTTTATGTTTGTAAGAACTCATTTAAACACGTATTATTCAATATGCAGATTTATTGTTCTGTACGCACTAAAAGTTTGAGAATAAAAGATCTGGCATATCCTGTGTAAAGCTCAATAATTTCTGAGCTGTTTCTAATTTTACCTTAAAAATGTTTCATGCTTAAACATAAATGTAAACAGAATGTGCTGAAATCTATTTTACAAGAGTTACTCCACTTTCATATTTAAGGTTAGTCCTAAACTAGATAGATATATATGTTTATATAGATATACATAGATAACATATAGATACTGAATATATATAGATAACATATAGATATATATGTTTATTATTATGAACTGAACAGTATGTTTACCAAGAAAGGTAATTAAATATGTTCAATCACAATAAAACCCAGCAGTAGAAGGTGTCTAGGTGAAAAAATAAGTAAATTGCATTATAAGTTGCGGTACATCTGACATTCTTGACTTCTATTTGAAACATTATTTAATCTTCAGTTTTCATGTTACAGTGAGTTGAATTAGTTTACAGTACACAGTGGAACTATGGCTATAGTTTTATGTAAAAAGGTTAGTGTATTGTTTAATCGAAACGAATCATATTTATACATCGCCCTTCACCACAAGTACTGTAGCCCTTGCACTTAAAGTGTTAATTTTTCTGCCCTTGCACTTAAAGTGTTAATTTTTCTGCCGGAGGTTTCTTTGAAATATTTGTTTCCTGTGGTCAAAGCTCCGTATGTACATTCTCTGTATTCTAATGTATATTATCAGATATTGATATCAGAAGTGTAAAGTTTGATCCGGTGCGTCCGAGAATTTTGTAAAAAAATAAGATGATGCGTATCAATGTTGCAGCAATAATCGTCTGCGTCGCGTCTACAGAATATACGGTGAAATTTTGGAAGGTTAGCGAGAGAAAGTGACAAATACATCTTGGAAACGTTTGCTTTAATAAATCAGCAACATTATGAAAGACTCTGTTCGCGACAATGAGGTCAAACTAATAAATGCTTCTTTAAAGGCATCGCATGTCTAAATGCGTCAGGATGAACAGGTGTAAGGTATGTTACTGCATGTTCATACCATGTTATTTTCATTCAGTCTGCGGGTCGTTTTCGGAGGTTTACGGTAAGTTCGGCCTCTCAAGTTTGCCTACGTTGAATGTTACAGCAAACCTACGCCTTGGGGGTTGTGATGGAGGATAAGTTATCCAGAAGTTTTAGTCGTACTGAACAAATAACCATCTGCGAAATAACAAGAGGCGTTTCAGTCGGACTTCTTTCTTACGGGTAAGTTTAACGCAAAATTCGTGATCTGAAAAAGCATATTCCGATCAGGTATTTGAAACTGCGGTTTTACACGTTACGGACGGCACCGAATCGTAATATATCTTTTAACGCTTCACTTTACACACTGCGAAATATCTCGTTATTATAAATCGCTGTGAGGCTATATGCAGTCATTGTCTAAATTGTTTGTTTCATATCAGCGCATCGTATATTTAGTTTAGATTTCGAATAAAAACGAGGGAATTGTGTCCAGTGAAAACACAAACAGGAATGTTAATCATTATCACGGTTTAAAAAAAAACCTTGATGACACTGTAAACATTGGCTGTGTTTGAAAACCTAGATCGGTGTTGGGGCATCATAGACACAAAACCCCAGCTGCCTTTCCTGCGTTTGTAGGTATCATCATGTAACAGTGTTTAGGTGGGCGGCTCGCTAAGTTTTGAGACACGGCCATACTCATGCCCACATCCTTTTAACTGTTTATGGACGATCGATGTGTCAATAGAAAGCCTTACCTGTGTTATAAACAGCATGAGGTAGAATCAGGTTTGGAGAGATTTTTGAATGGGTGGTTGCTTACGGGAAAAGAGGAAGGACATGGTTACGTATCATGACATTCAGTTGGGAATTATGATTCCTATTTATATATTTCAAATGTTACAATTTTTTCATTCATTTCACAAGAAGAGCATTTGAGGTTAATTTTGTTGATTTGGTTTTGGAGATTTTGCAATACACCCCACAGTTAAGTGGCACTTTTGATAAATCTGTCAAAACAAATGTGGTTTTAATCGTCTTGAGGTTGTGTTATCAGGGCTGATGTTGTCTTCCTGGCAAACACAGGAAGCCATTTGTCTGTATCATAATGAGTCTAGTTCCTTCAAGTAAGTTTGGCTGTGGTTTTCATATCTGGCCAAAATGAATTTATGGCACAGGAAAACGATCTTAACAGATCAGCAGTATGTACTTCAGAAGTTCAAACCCTTTTACTGGCCCATGATATGTTGTTTTGATGTATCCCTCTTTTTCTTCCAGCACTCTCTGGTTTACTTGAACTTCTCCCACAGTGCTGTCTAGTGTTTCACGGGAACGAGGTTGTCTTGGCAACAGTTGGCACAGCCAGTCGGAATGCTTTGCAATGTGCCCTCTCTCTTTCTCTTTCTCTCGTTCCCTCTCTCATTCACTCACTCACATTGTTAAAGGATATGACAGGTAAAGAGGGATGTCCTGTCCCTGCTGATAATCCCTAAGTTTGTTAGGTCTTCACTCTTTTTGTTCTCTTTGTTTTTTGATTCAAATCATGTTATAAAACTGTCAACAGGATTTTATGTATTTATAAGTTGTCGTGTTGTTGTCAAGCCTCATCCTCATATGTTATTTTCGTATTCTTGTTTAAAGAAATGAATTAAAATGTTTATTTAAGATTACTCTAACGTTAAGATGTACCTGTGTATCAGTGGTGATGTTGCATTCATAGCATGTGTTTTTACATTGTTAGAACACTAGAGATATGGCTTCATAGAGAGCTACAGTATCCTATTACTTAAGGTATCTTTACCCTGCTTTATTATTTACTTACTACATGACCTTAAAAGTGACACAAACACAGAAAGGAATGAACAGGTGCATTCTTCAAAGTTTAGAGAATCGTGCATTTAACTTGGCGTGAACTTTGCGTGATAAGTCACAAGTTGCTTGTTATTGCTTAAATAAAGTTTGTTATACAAGTTGCTTATAAACTTGTTGAGAGGCAAAAGTTGCCTTAAAAGTACAACACGATTCAGTCCAATCTGCCTGGATTGACTCCAATAACCACAAGCGGTTTAGCTTTTTTGTCCTAGTTATTTTTACTCTCACTTTAATGAATACAGATTATGTCATAATACCAGTGCAGACAAATTCTGCTCCTGTGAATTCATTTGAAGTGATAACAATAATAAATGCTTTCATTGCTCCTTTCATAATATAAAGCTAAAATTGCTTTACAGTTATAACAAAAATATATCCCAGATCAGTAACCATTTTGTTGTAAGCATTTTGTTGCAATTTAAGTTACACTAAATGGTAGGCAACTAGGGACACACAAGACTTTCTTACTATCTATAAGAGAAGCCATATTATTGGATAAGTGATCGGTTGTGAATGAAGGAGAGCAGGGTCACAGCACAGATCTCCGTTGTATTCTGGGTAGGAGGGTATGAGGAGACAATATAATGATCTTTCCAGCTGACCTGGCAGGATGTTCTGTTCATTGTGGGAAATGTTTTCTTTGTATCTCCAGTATTTTTGCCTCCAAAAGACTTTCTCTGCTGTGCAGACACATCTGGTTTGAATAGTCCGTCGCCTTGTAAAGATAACTAATATCATGCTAACTTGCACAACTTCTGAACCATGTTAAAAAACACATCTACATTTTCTTCATTTGCTGTTTTACATTTTGTGTGTGAATGTTTTTTGCACAGGTGTGTCATTGTCCAGTAGTCTTATGGCTAGTTCTGAGACAGATGCAACGCTAAGGTGGCGGAAATGTGTGGACTCTGTGCTGAGCAACCTTACTGAAGAGCAGATCAAATCTATGAAAACCAAGATTGGTAAGAAAAATCACAATATTTATCAAAAGCTTGTGAAGTTCTCACCCTGCCTGACACTTAGAAGTAAATTACAGGACCTTGACTGGCCGGTTCAGGTGTGTTTGATTTAAGCTAGAATCATTATTCTGGAGCAATATTGTCTGTATTTTAATTGGCTATGGAAAAGATGACTTGTCACTTTCTAGTTTGTTTAGTACTTTCAGTATTTGCCTGTTAGCTAAGATGTGACACGAACTACAGACTGGGCCTGTAGCACAACTGCCTTCCTGCTTTCTATCCACTCAATCGTTGATCTTCCGATTACACGTGGGAACAGACGATCACTTGTAATTGTCTTTTATGGCTTCATCTTGTATGATGTTATCTCAAAGTAAACCAACTAGCAGATGGTTATTATAATATTCTGTTAACTGTTACAGTTTCCCTGTTCACTGTTCCATTAATTTTTAAATTGCATATGAGCTGGAGCTGTAGTCTCATTTAACAGTGAAGATGAATAGGAAAATAGAGGGAGGGTAAATGTGATCTGCATATGACGCTGTCCGGATTCAAACCTGAATACCCATGAATAGACCACGTCTTCCTATTGTGCTGTAATCACTGGACCTTTACAGTTTGTAGTTATAGAGCTACACATACAGAGTTATTTACTACAAACATAGCACATTGTCTGATGTAGAGCCATGGTCAAGACTGCATAAGGTGTAAGGTTGCACAGGGTTTAAAAGCAAAGGCAAAATTAAAGGCCTTGGATAGACTGACCAGCAAATAGAAATTTCTCACCTTACGGTATCTCATCTTCTAAAGCAGCGGTTCTCTGTGGAATCTGTGTACTTTCAGGCCAAGAGCAACCTCTGATCAAATCAAAGAACATTAAAGTACCACCTAGTCACAACATGTTTTCTGTTTTTTACCCTGTTTCTTAACCCTGTAAAACCTGGCTTATAAAATAATATTAAAAACTTCTCTAACAAATAACAGTTTGTCTCTGCAAGGAATCTCAAATGGTTGTAGGTAGATAATGACATTGTTAAGGACAGCCCTTAAGCTGGATGTCTGTTTTTTTGGATTTGATCAAGATGCTACATTTGATCAAACCTAAGGAATTACAAGATTCTTGTTATTAGAGTAATAACAAAGATTAGTTAACAGGGTTACAGTTCAGACAGCTACATCTGGTAAACTACAGCCACTTCATTTAAATCATTCATTAATTTCCTTAGACAAAGAATTCCTTGTGTCACATTCTTGTGTCAGTCATGCGAAATGCAGTTTACTTGTGTCAGTCAGATCACTGTGTGTGAAAGTACGTGATTTCACGTCCCAGGGAAAGGATTGTAAAAAATTTGGCACGCAAGAGAGAAGTATGACCGGATTTTCTGCTGTTGCAACAGAAGGCCTCGGGTTTCTCATTCACATACACATACATACATTCACAGAACATAATAAAAATTATGTTTTCGAGCAGATAAACAGAGTTACTCATTTGATCTTTGACCTCTGCTGAAACAACATATTAGACACTGAGGCCTGTCAAATCAGCTGTTTCTCAGAACACAAGGAAGAACTGAGGCCAAGAGAGTAGATGAAGTTAAGAGACTGAGAATAAGCATTATATGAGCGGTTCAGCAAAATCAGTAGTCATTTCTTGTAACACACATGGTAAATCTTTAAATCAGGAGTGATACTAAAATAATAGAAAACCTTGTAGGAAATTTGGCAAAGTTTTAAACAAATTAAATATGACGATGTAAGATTAATAAGATTGATAAGATTTCATTTGTCAAATGTCAAATTTCCTTGCTTTCGGTAAAGCAAACAGAATATTCTAAAACATGTTAGATCATCAGATTTTGTACAGATTTGTGGAGTCCATGTCGGCTTGAGTGCATGCTGTCATTAAAACAAATCCCAATACAAAGAGATTCCCAATACAAAAAATTGATGTATTGGGATCACCTATCACTTATTTTCTCCATTTAACTTTTCTAATTGGTAGGAAGACAATATAATTTTTTATTGAAACTTTTTAATTTTGGACGCCATTGCATGTAAAAAGTTTTTATATTATGTGTTTGTGTGTCTCTGTCAGATGAGCGTAACTTTTTCGTGGTACATCACTTGTCAGAGCTGAAAGAGGGAGACATCTCACCTCTCGTTCATGGCACATCTATCACCTGCCGAGTGGAAAACACAGAGAGATACACCACCCGCTCCAAGGTTTGTAAATGACCCTGAGTTTCTGTGCTGTAACTAAAAATCTCAATGTTATATGTTAATAAAGTAATAAAGTACAAGAGGCTGTTCTGTACCGTGAATAAGGTCACGGCTAAAGAGATCATTAGGCATGTCTTGCATCTACTGCATAATTAAAACATAAAGGACACAAACGTGCTAAATAAAAAAATAAAAATACAATTTTGCTGTACTGTAAGTAGAGAACATAGCTTGCCAATAAATATCCACTTTATAATGTACAAATATATCTTCTGTTTTATCTAACAGTAAATATGTTGTGCGCAGGTACACGTGTGCACTCTGTACACGGTTCGTCTGACACACGGCGAGTTCACATGGACGGTGAAACGAAAGTACAAACACTTCCAGGAGCTCCACAGAGACCTGTACAAACACAAAGTGATGTTGCAGTTTTTGCCTCTGGGGAGGTGAGCTAACACACGGGCACATGCAAATTCACAATGCCGGATTTGTTTGGGCTGGATTTCTGACCTGCTGTTGTCCTCTGATATGATTTAGATACGCCATTCAAAGGCAACAGCTGGCGGGTTTGACAGAAGAGATGCCGACTTTACACGGAGCAGACAGAATCAGGAGAACATCTAGCAAGCCGGTACACACACATTAGCACAATCCTCACTTTCTTCTACATGATGCCCATGTTGGTTTTAATCTTATTAATCCCAAATATTTACTAGCTAAGTGAGAACATGCATTTTTACTCCCTGAATTGCCCAGTCAAGAAAATTAGCATTTCTTAAATGTTCAAGTCAGTCTCCACTTTCATTTATAATTGACAAATTTGTGTAACGTACTTTCAAAGACCCTTTCAAATGATAAACTAAATTTCAGCCACAGATGTAACCTGTAATGTGTGTTTTTCAGAAATACCTGGAGGAATATTTAAACAATTTGCTAGAAAACGGCTTCTACAGGAACCTTCGGGGAATGGTGAGGAGCTTACCTTCGTGTTTGAGGACATAGTGTAGACTTATAATTGTTACGGATTAACCTAACCTATAAAAGAAAAAGTTTAACTTTGTAGTGATTTTTGTCTTAGAGGACCTTCCCACATATAATTTTTGACAGATTTAGATAGCTTCTGAGGATAATTCTCAGTCAGGTTACCCCTCCACACACATATCTGCATACAGAATTATGTATGTGTTTGTTGATTTTTTTTTAGTTGGACTTCCTTGCAGTGAGTCCACTGTCCTTCATCAAAGATCTCGGACCCAAAGGCCTGTGAGTTCAGATTGTGTGTGATCTTTTGTGATTGATCGTTTGTTTAGTACCATTTCATAGTTGTCTGGATGAATTTGTGTAATTGTGTTTTAGTTTATCTTTGGTTTGTCCACAGAGAAGGTTATATTCTGAAAAGATCAGGGGGTCATCGTATCCAGGGGCTCAACTGCTTCGGACATCATCAGTTCTGCTTTCGCTGGTCTCGTCGCTGGCTGGTGGTGAAGGATTCGTTCCTTCTGTACATGTCTAGGTGAGTTTCTCAAGCAAAAAAGTTGTTTTTATCTCGCCTCATCTTACTTTATTAATTTCTCTATTGTTTCATGTTACAGCTTGTTGTTTTTTTGGCAGAGGTTGCTGACTGGGCACACAGCAGAAACTTGTTTTTACAAGATGGTTATTTTTTTGTAAACAGACTTGCTGTAGTTCATTTTCAGATTATTTAGCATTTTAACATTTTTGCCATTCCATTGTGATTTAAAAATAAACTAACAATTTATCTTCAGATATAAACTTTTCTTGGCTGTTGCATATGGCAATAAGTCTGTACAATATTGCAATTGGTAATGTTAGTTTTACAAGGTAGGGGGAAATAGATTGTCTGTCAAAATAAATACTGTAAAAAAAGTAAAAAAGAATAGCTTTAAATCACAGTAGGACATTTGGACGTTAAAGGAAATATTAAGTCCAACGGTTAGTGCTTGAGGTTAAAACCTGTCACACAGGTTCTCACCTTAGTATATCAGGGTAAAGGACATGGGAAATTGTGTTTGCGTTTACTTTATCACCAATCAGGAAATAAATTAGGTGTGTGGATGTTTGTTACCAAGGACAGACGAATTTGGGTCTTGAATCCAATTCAGAATTAATTAGCACATACAGGAGTCGAAATATTTTCAGTCACACAAACTGTATATGTAAAAATGAAAGAAATTCTAACCGACTGATTCCTCAGCCAGTGTTTTAACTGCATGTAAAAATATGTCAGGAAACACATGACAACAGAATTCTTTCTGTTCCAGTTTGAGTGAGTTTAAGTAAGTTCCTTTAACCAGTGATTATGCAAGTATGCCAAAGTTTACCTGTGAGCTTTCGCATGGCTAAACAGTCTGATTTTTTGGAAAGCAAAGGTGCAGCTTTGCCCAGCCCTTCATTGGCCTTCGTAGTAAAACACCTGAGGGTAAAAACTGATGAACTGACATTTCACAAAAACAAGAGCTGCACTTTATAAAATGTAGAAAAATTGACTGTTAATGATTTCCAATGTTTGAGTAATGGATGTTTCAGCCCTACCTGTACACAGACAATATAAACATTTCCACACAGAATTGAAAGCTCAGAATTGTGGTCTTGATTGTCTGACCAGTCTGATCTGGGTGTGGACTTGCACTGTATTGTCCTACACTATTTATTTACATAGTTAATGAAGTGCACATTAGCCATATATTTCCTCTGTACAAATCTGTTTATAAACAAATTGACATATACACATATATTGTCCATCTTCTATACTGTTGCCCCACATCTCCTGAGTAGCATGTTCTACTTCAGAGGGCTTGTTATAGCCAAATCGCTGCCAGGTTATTGACTGCCAGACCCCGCACATCCGGACCTCCCTCCCATCTGCATGGCCTGACCTTTACTTCCCCCTGCACAATGGGTATACCGCCACCCGCCCTTTTTTCACACTTCCTCAAGTACATTTTAAGGCATGTGTCTGATTTTTTCCATGTTAAAACTTCCCCAAATCCCAGCCTAACATGAAGAGACAGTTCTAGATCAGGCATTGGTAGGTTGATATCTGTTAGGGTATAAACACTAGCTTTGTGGTTCTATCAAAACATTGCCCTTTTTGCTTAAACAACCTGACCAGACTGACAACGTTGGCCTAACCAATAGGATGGATTATTTGTTTGGTTTGAGAAGCATGATTCAAAACAGTCATTATTTTTGCATTTGGCAATGCTGATGATGTGGAAATTACACACTTCTAAAAATTCTCAGAGTTGTGCCATCACCACATTTAACATTTATATAGATTAATATTTCATCATTACCATTTAATGATTTTCTTATTATTGATTTTCCTTTCCTGTCATTGCTGTGTTTGAGCAGAGATCCCTCTGTGGTGGCATTTGTTCTGCTGTTTGATCCTGAGCTGAAGGTGTTGGTTGGCCGATGTTACACTGATACCAAGCATGGAGTCTGCATTGAAAACTTCAGCAGGTAAACAGTGCACCTCAGAGGTTATAATACAGTCCTGCTCCTGGAGGGCTGCTGTCCTGCAGAGTTTAGCTCCAACCCTAAACAAACACACCTCTTATATTTTTAAATAATCCTTGACCTTGATTAGCTGGTTTAGGTGAGGTCGATTGTGGTTGGAGCAAAACTCCGGAGCAGGATTAGATGCTCCTGGACCATCACTAAGCACTGGTATCAGACAAGTCTTACGACCAATAAAAGAAGCCTTCCTACCTCCAGAACTAATCAGTGACTCACTGTATGACAAAGACACTATTGTATTGTGCAACAACAGCTGGTGTGTGTGTGCGTCTTGCAGGAAGCTGGTGATTAAGTGCAGTAGCTACAGGCAGGCTCAGTGGTGGAGTCATGAGATTCGAAGTCTCTCTGAACGCTGCGATTTCCTCCAGACACATCGCTTCGATGGTTTTGCCCCACCCAGGCCAGACACTCTCACAAAGTGGTGTGTGCATTTATGTAATATGGCTGTGGTTGTACTTGCAGGAAATAATGATTGATTGTGTAATTTGTGAAATGAAATGTGCATTGGCTGAGTGACAAGTTTATTATTTGATTGACAGGTATGTTAACGGGAATTGGTATTTCTCAGACCTGGCTGATGCACTGGAACAGGCCAAGGAGGAGATTTTTATTACTGATTGGTGGTTAGTGTTCTAAGCCACACAATATCTGAGATGGTTCAGTTATACAGTAACTGGTCCCTCAGTTGTGATATGTGTTAATATTTAATATGTTGAAGTTAATGTGTCAGTAATGTGAAGGTGATGTCATTTGATTATGCTTTCTCTACAGGCTCAGTCCAGAGGTTTTCCTCAAACGTCCAGCTACAGGGACATACTGGCGCTTGGACAAGATTCTCAAACGCAAAGCAGTATGGGAAAAAATGTTTTATCTATTCAATTAAGATGCTCCGTTACAAAGACTGCCATTATAATTTAGATAAAAGTATTTAAAAGCAGTTGTGTTCATAAGATTATGTCCCTCTTTTGTCAGAAGTGTACATAACCCTTACAGAATTTGTAAGATATTTGCCACTTAAAGGGAAAAAACCATAATTTATTTAATACTCCCCTTACACACATACTGCCTAACACATATGTAAGTATATTCCACAAGACAAAATAACCAAAATCACACAGGTTATCTTGTTAAAAGGTTTACAAACCCTTTAGTTTTTAATATTATGGGTTGCCTTCTGTGTAAGCATCAATGGCTGCTTGCAGCTTTTGTAATAGTTTAGTTTTGTAATAATGTTGTGCAATTCCTTTAATTGTCTTGAGTGGCAAAGCTATATCTGAACATCACTGTGGGCAATACTTAAAATTTGCAAAGCATGATGGGAAAGCAACTGTATATTAATGCATTAAATGTTACATACAGTCTCACTGCTCTGTGCGTGATTTTTAGGAACAGGGAGTGAAGGTGTGCGTGCTACTCTATAAGGAAGTGGAACTGGCTCTGGGTATTAACAGTGGCTACAGCAAGAGAACACTGATGAATCTGCATCCCAACATTAAGGTTTGATACACTACGTACAACACACTGCCTTTCAGTACTGCTGTTTGTCCTCTAATTCCCACTCCACCCACTTTTCTCATCCTTTCGCTTTCTTTTCTTTTATACTCTTTTCAGTAATACTTTCCAGTAAAGACGATTGCAAACAATATGTATTGTGAAATGCACTACAAAAAATAAAATTGACCTGCCTGGACTTGACTGGCTTATTTATACTACAAACAATTCGGTAAAAGCTGTTTGACTGTACACACACCTTTAAGCCCACATTGTATTTGGGCTGCAGGTGCTGTAAATTGTATCATCAGAAGAGTCCACACGTACACTGACTTTTCAAGATCTGCAGACTGCTTATTTGCATGTGTGAGCTTTGCATGTGTATGGGATTGAATGCAATATTAGAAGGGTTTCGTTTTTATCAAACACAACCACAACCCTTTCTTTATTTGACTTTCTTTTTGACTATCATCAGATTTCATTAGATGGTAAATTCACATAAGGGATTTTTTTTACGTGACTCAGTCTGTGTTTCTTCTGTCTAGGTGATGCGTCACCCTGATCATGTGGCCTCAGTAGTGGTTCTCTGGGCCCATCATGAGAAGATGGTTGCCATTGACCAATCAGTGGCATTCGTGGGTGGGCTTGACCTTGCTTTTGGGAGGTGGGATAACAGCGACTATAGGCTGAGTGATCTGCCCCCCCCTAAAAGAACAGCAGAGGCAGACCCAGAGGTATAAGTATAAACAGCAAGTTTTTCTTAAAGGAATAAGTTTCCCCGAAAAAGGAATTTGTGTCATTGTTTTTAAAATTTGTATGAGTAATTGCTGTAGAATGAATTTTTACATAATAACAATATTTACATAGCTTTCATGGTGTTTTTTTACATTTTGTAATTTTGTCCTGTTTAAGCATCAGATGGCTTGAATCAATTTGGAATATACCTTTTGGAACAACATTCATCTTTTTTTTTTTTTAAAGTTTACTGTAAAATTGTAGTTATAGCTGTAGAGCTCTAAACGAGTTATATGCCTTTTCTTATATTTATCTGTCTTTTATTTTTTCCCTTTTATCTTCCCTCTTCTGGTGTTGCTGTTTCAGTCTGATACAGTGGACACTTCTGCAGTTCCCCTGACTGAACTTGCATCAGATGCAGAGTGTGAGGATGAAGTAGATCTGAGCTGTAATGCCCTCTTGTGGCTGGGAAAAGATTACAGCAACTTTATCAAGAGAGACTGGACACAACTGG
>JAZGTK010001812.1:0-35912 GCA_036877625.1 Ambastaia sidthimunki | reverse complement strand
GTGTCTCTCTGACTGTCTCAATGGGTGTCTCTCTGACTGTCTCAATGGGTGTCTCTCTGACTGTCTCTGAGTATATCTGAGTCTCTAAGTATATAAAAGGCGAATAATTCTCGAGACAGACGGAAACTGAACATCACGAGACTCACATCACTGACGGCGACGCTGCAACCCAAGCAACTGATCTTTTAAAACCTTTAGAGCGTCAAAGTTTCAAATACAAGAAATACTGAAATATCTCTGACGCTGCTCTTGATTCAAACTCGTCGCTACTTCTAGTATTGAGGTATTGAAAGCGGCGTGTGTGTCTGCTGTTGTTTGTTATGTGATAAACTCATTCTCATCACCGTCTCTGGATTGTGGGCGCTGCGTCTTCCGCTCCAGACGGTGTCGCTGTGCGCGTTTGTGTTAGACGGTGAAGAAGATGAACATGCTGATGCAGTGAACATGTGTGCTGTACGTTTATATCACACACATTTCACACAGAAACTCGAGTGATGGTAAGACGAAACAGTTCTGTGTCAGTTATTGCTGCTTTATATAATGGCGGATTTTAAATGTTCTGTTGGCTCTTCAGTTAGGCTGTGTTTGCCATGTCTTTCTGATTCGACAGTCAAGACGTTTTTGGCATGATAAAAATGATTGTTTAAGCGTTATGTTTACAAACGCTGTAGGCGTCTTCAGCAAGTGACACGATGACTCGTCTTTGTCCGCTTTATTTTGTGTAGTTGTACAAAAGTGTAAAAGTTGTATTTTTAGAGATCGACTTTTATTATGTGTTTTTTTTTCTTTTTACTTAATTTGTATTATCATTATATTTTGTGCAGGTGTCTGATAATCGATATTAATACTATTTTATTTCTTTGAAAGGGGTCATGACATGCGTTTTTTCCCCTGTAAAATTTTACTGTACATTTGACAATAGAGGATGTAAAGCTGAGTCACGCCGTGTTGAATTCTGGCAAAAGGTTTTTTCACATTATCGCCCTGCCTTTGTGCTAGTGTTTACGACAGTACTTTTAATTTCATCTATGATTATGAAAATGTCACCACTGTAGGTCATTCCTGCTGCATGGAGAGGAGTTGCAGTAACTCACGCATGACATGAAGTGCATACAAAACAGAAGCAGAGGGGGTGACAAGAAGACACTGGATAACAAATCTATTAGTGTTGTCACTGATTAAACCCACTGCTTGTCACTTAATAAAATAATCCCATTGCTGAGTGTTTTATATAACAGTGTTTATGTCTTTAAGTGTGACCTACAATCTCTGATTCCTCTCTGTGGCTATGGGACAGTGACAACAATAAGACAACAGTTACATTTAAATGTTTCTGACAAAAAAGTGGATCAACTACAGTTTAAATGCATATTTTGATTAGAATATTTCAACCATACGATGACTCAAGCAGCAGCAGGGCCAGTGTGACGGTCTTTTCGTGGGTAACCAGATACATTATGAACAGAGTTCTACAAAGCTATAGTGAAAGCATCAAGTTATCATGCAGTGCAATAAAATAGCCTCTATTCCCTGCAAATGATACCTTGAAAAATGCATAGATTTAATTTCAAGGCAAAAATAAAACTAATGGTAAGCAGGTATCTATATTAATTTTAGTCTATATTAATCTATATTAATATTTAATTTTAAAATCAGCAGCTGAGGGTGATCCTCCTAAGATGGCAGAACTGTTCCAAATTGCAACACGGTGTGACGTAGGTTCACATGCTCTGTAAAGGCTTTAAACTTGATCTGTTTTGTTTTTGTGTCCTGAGGTGTAGTAATTTATGCCCTTTTCACCCTGTTTTAGTCCTGTGATTAAAAGTTACATTTCAGTGTCCCCCTTTAGGAACCCTGACAAGCATCTTACTACTATTACAAATGTATTGTGAATTTAACAAGGCCTTCAGATTCTTTTGTTTTTGATAAGGAGGATGTTTTAAGCTATTAAGCTTGCAGGATGTATTAATGATACCAAGATCTCAAATGTCAAAAGTTTCTGTAGCTCAGCTGGTGGAGCAGTGAGATAGCACTGCTGTGTCATGACCCCTATAAGTTCATTTCTTTGTTTCTGCACCAGGAGCTGCTTAGATGAAAGAAGAAAGTGTGTATATCTGTAAAATGTCTTTCATTTCTTGTCTGATAATCAAAAATCTGTTCTGTCTCTATGCTGGGTTTGATTCCCATGTGCCCTTCAACTCTCACTGCTGCTGTTGTTATAATGAGCTTCTGTCATGCACAAAGTGACATGTTTATCCCTCATTGTTTCTTAGATGACACACATGGAAGGGCTGAGAGTTCTGCCAGTGGATGCCGTGGACTCAGACACACAGCGCTGTCGCATGGGTCCTGCTTTGATGTCCAGGTTAAAACTGCGGCTGGGCTCTCCGGTTGTCATCGGGGTTCAGCATGGGACGTGCCTCTGTGTGACATGGCCACGGCGAGACCTCACAGAGGGATACATTCAGATCAGTAATCACTGTGCAACACCAGACCTCAGCACACAAATGTTTAACGGACTCGCTGTGGACCCAGTGCAAATCAAACCCCTGACCTGCCCCAAACTCACCTGCATAAGCGTGAAAGTATTTGTGCAAAGTCTGAAATACAAGAGAGGTGTGAATCTTCAGGAGCTTTTAAAAGACATGCTGAGCGGCCTCTATGTGCATGAGGGTCATTTAGTAGAAATGTCTCATGCAAAAACTGAGATCAGGTTTGTCCTGGTTGAAAAGGTTAACTCGGGCTCACATAGTGCCGGTCTGGTTACAGACACAACCCACATGGATGTATGCTCGATACAGACCACCAAACATTTTCAAAGTCAGCAGCAGGTTTCTGCTTTCTCTCTGGGCGGTCTGGATGACATTTATATGTCATTAAAAGAGATGATTGTCTTTCCTCTGCGATATCCTGCGACTTTGCATCAACTTGGACTGTCCTGCCCACGGGGGCTGCTTCTGATCGGACCACCCGGCGTCGGGAAGACCTTACTAGTGCGCTGCGTGGTCAAGGACGTCAGGGCCAGGTTGGTCACCATTAACGGACCTGAGGTCACAGGTTCTCGACCCGGTGAGAGTGAGGAGAATCTGCGGCGGATGTTTAGTCGGGCCCGTGAGGCGGCAGAGGAGGGTCCATGTGTTCTGCTTATCGATGATATTGACTCTCTGTGCCCAAAGCGAACAGGAAGCAGCAACGCCCCAGAGAACCGTCTGGTTGCACAGCTACTGACGCTTATGGATGGTATCAGCAGTGACGAGGGGTTTGTCATCATTGGAGTCACAAACCAGCCAAACGCTCTGGACCCGGCACTCAGGAGACCTGGACGGTTTGACAGAGAAGTAATTCTGACTGTAGTGACACAGGTGTATTTAGGCTGTGAGTGATTAACTCACTGAAGGTTTGTAGAGTAGGAATCATTTTTTCAAGGTGATTTGTAATTTTTCTGCAGCTGCACATGCTCTGATTATGACATTTTTAGTTCCGCAAACCCTCACAAAAAAACAATGTTTATTTTATAAATAAGTAAAATACTGACTTATATTGCCGATCTGTAAAATGAGAGACAGTTGGTGTCAGACACACATGTCGTCTTTGAATCACTGATGCTGCAGAATGCTGTAATTGTGAACAGCCCCTCTTGTTGTGCAGGTGGTCATTGGTGTCCCCCTGCTGCTGCAGAGACGCAGTATTTTGGAGTGTGTGTGTAGACAGATGCCACTTTCTGCAGACGTGGATCTGAGCACCATTGCTGAAATGACCTGCGGTTACGTTGGGGCAGATCTGAGTGCGCTCAGCAGAGAGGCTGCACTGCAGGCCATGCGACAATCTCAGGTAGAAGCACAGTTTTTTTTTTCTTAAATTTTGAGAACACTAAATATTTACAAACTATAAAAAAAATCTCTTCTATGCTCTGCTCATGAAGCAATGTTTGGGTTGTGTCTTTAGGCAGGAGTAAGTGAGCGCGTAGAGATGCAACACTTCATGCGAGCATTGCGACAGGTGCAGCCCTCGTGTCTCAGGAGCAGCATAGGAGCAACTGATTTTAAACCCATCAGCTGGGAGCAGATTGGAGGACTAGAAGAGGTCAAACTAAAGCTCAAACAGGTATAGCAGCTGGCCATGTTACCAGCAACATTTCAACATTTAAAGGAATTATTCATATAAAGCAGTAGTTCAAGGATAATAGTATAAAACAGAATCCTTTAAACTAAAGTATATTTGTTCATCTCTTAACAAGCAGCAGTTGAACTCCATAACCTGTATCTCACTAGTAGCTTGTTTATGTACAGAGCATGAGTCTTCAGAAGTCTTGATTCACCAAAATTCATCTGAATTGTTGATGTATATAGTGTCATTGGTTCTGGTGTGTTTAGAGTATTGAGTGGCCCATGAGGTTTCCAGAAGCCTTTGTTCGGTTGGGTGTTTCACGGCCCAGAGGAGTCCTGCTTTATGGACCGCCAGGCTGTGCCAAGACCACGCTAGTGAAAGCAGCTGTTTCCTTCTCTCACTGCACCTTCCTGTCACTCAGCGGGGCCGAGCTCTTCTCTCCTTATGTGGGAGACTCTGAGAAAACCCTCACACAGGTCTGACATCACCTGCTTACTGAAACACTCGTGTGATGCAAAAAGTATTTGTACTACAGACGCAATAACAATAACAAGGGTCTTTCTCCAGTGAGTACAGCTGATGGTAAATGGATGGTAAATGTCTTTTGGCAGCTCTTTCTTGTTCTCAGTCTTTCCGACACACAGAATTTTATTTCTCTCTCTTCCCCTCTCTGTGTCAGCTGTTCAGCCATGCGCGAGCATGCGCACCTTCTATTGTGTTTCTGGATGAGATTGACAGTATAGTGGGTTCTCGAGCAGATGGACGTTCTTCTCCCAGCGTGCAGTCACAGGTTCTGTCTGTTCTGCTGACTGAGTTAGATGGAGTTGGATTTCGGAGTGTGGAGAGACGGAGCAATAGCAGAAAAAATGTTCAGTTAGTGGGTGGAGAACAGGAGGGAACCAGACTCCATCAGGTCAGAGATACAAGCGCCTTTTTCTTTGTTTATATGTTTACACTTAGGTGATTCTATAGGTAACATTGTAGGCAATATTTTACCACAAAATCAAATTCAAGATCAAGAAACTATGTTTTGTGATTCTCATCTTAATATTGCAAAAACATGCTGTAATATGAAGTAAAAGTGGTAGTGTTTCATGCTGAAAAACAAACAAAAAATTAAGGTGTGTCTGGACAGGATGTGTTTCATTACTGTATTACAGTAAGACAATCCTAAAAATGTTCTTCATGTGATTGTGTGTTTTTTTTAGATGGAGCTCCAGGAAGTGTGTAATAAGGATGTTTTGATTGTGGCTGCCACTAATAGACCGGACGTTCTGGACAGTGCTTTGCTCAGACCCGGCAGACTTGACCAGATTATATACGTACCACCTCCAGACCTTCAGGTGATCTACAGTCAGAAAACACAGCTACTTCCTCTTGGAAGCTGTACACGCCCCACCACCAAAACCCATTTTACTGGTTTACATTCACTGTAGCAGGTATTGCGTTGTTCTGCTGCTCTGTCAACAGGCCCGTCTGGCTATACTGCGCGTCTGCAGTGAGCGCGTTCCGCTGCATCCAGACGTGTGTTTGAGGGATCTGGCTGGTCTGACAGAACTGTTCTCTGGAGCAGATCTAGAAAACCTGTGCAGAGAGGTACAACACAAACACTCAGCATACAGAATGTTATTCCATGTTACTGCTACTGTGTTTTACAGCAGAATAAAGCTGGAAATACTCTGTTTGTGTCAGGCTGCTCTGTTGGCCCTGAGTGAAGACGGTTTCTCTGCTTCTTGTGTGAGACAGGAGCACTTCCTCAATGCTCTTCAGAGTTTCACTCCATCATTGAGCCAGAAACAAGTTCAACAGAACTTCCTGTCTTTCTATTAAAATGTATAGAATAAAAAAATCATGTGTATAAGCTGTGTTGTTTTTCCTGTTTCATATCTTTCAAATTATAATAGTGCACCAGTAGCATTCCAGTCTTCTGTGTTTCATGAAAAACAGCATTTGAGTTTGGAAAGACGGGTAAGTAAGTAAAAACAGAAGTTTAATTTTTAGGGTAACTCTCCCCATAACATTTTAAGTACATGCCAAATTAGGATATCATAATATCAAAATACAGGATAGCATATCAAAATACAAAAATTGTCAAAAAAGTGAAAGAAATAATATAGTAATAGTAAGTATGGTACCTACATAAACTACCTAATATAATTCTTTTAATAAACTAACTAACCATAACCTATAAACACACGAGACAGTCACAGTTTACCGAAAGGCTAATAAAATAACTTCCATTAATTTACGATTTGTTTATAATCCACCTTAATTTTCCTTTTAAGACGATGAAATTGACTCCGTTGTTTCTTGTGTCACTGCTGATTACGAATTATATTAGGTAGATAAATTACATTTTCAGTTTTCTTGTTTACCCCGCTGGATATTACTGTCGGGCGTTTAACCGTTTAACGTAAAAATAGTTAGAAAATAGTTATTAATATAGTAATAATAAATGTTTTTACTTCTACTTACATCAAACGTTGTGTACAGTAACACCGCCTTCTTTGATTTGATTGGTCACCGCTCGGCTCTGTGAACAGTAACTCCGCCTTCTTTGCTTTGATTGATCACCGCTCGGCTCTGTGAACAGTAACTCCGCCTTCTTTGATTTGATTGATCACCGCTCGGCTGTGTAAACAGTAACTCCGCCTTCTTTGCTTTGATTGATCACCGCTCGGCTCCGTAAACAGTAACTCCGCCTTCTTTGATTTGATTGGTCACCGCTCGGCTCTGTGAACAGTAACTCCGCCTTCTTTGATTTGATTGATCACCGCTCGGCTGTGTAAACAGTAACTCCGCCTTCTTTGATTTGATTGGTCACCGCTCGGCTCTGTGAACAGTAACTCCGCCTTCTTTGCTTTGATTGGCCGCCGCTCGGCTCTGTGAACAGTAACTCCGCCTTCTTTGCTTTGATTGGCCGCTGCTCTGATTTGACGTTAGGCGCTGTTAGAGTAAAGCAGTCATTTACAGGCGCTGTACGGTATCTGCCAGATGAAAATACAATTACACTTCTTGGACAATTAAATATTCTACACTACGTTCCTCGAGGACCTTAATGCTGGGCAGCCCTGTCAAAACGTTCCCGTGTCCAGAAACAGCGTTTAAAATGTTGCCTTTTAGAGGGTTTCTACAGCTGTATTCTCTGTAAAGCTGCTACTTAAATTCAGAAACATTTGTTTACACATAATGTTTCACTGTGCTGTATATAAATACCTATACATGTGCTAGTGTATATGTCACTGTGCTATATATATAAACAACAATATATGTGCTAGTGTATATGTCACTGTGCTATATATAAACAACAATAGTAGAGCCTCTGCGCGCCTCACACACGTTTCGCTATAGACACAAATGAAGTGTCACGTTTGTTACTTCACTTACGATATAAACTGTACAGTAAACGCGACTGCGCTGTTGTGTGAGTGTCTTTAGCAGCTTATGAATCTCACATAGTTTCACATAGTCTCACATAGAATGTCACATAGTTTCAGTTTCAAGGTGAAGTGAATGATAACATGAATGTGTGTGTACGTGCCACCAGTCGCGTGTCACGTATGTTATAAGAGCGCACATCAGTCACTCTGATGCAGCAGACCTGTGAAGATCAGCATCTGTCCGACGCTCCTCTGAAGATCAGCCAGCTTCTGCCAGCATCTCATCATCTTCACCAGAGCGCCTTCTCAGAGCTTGAAGGATGTTTGTTGGATTTATACAAATGCTCAAGAAAAAGAAGGAGGTAAGACCGATTTTAGCTCAGCCTGCCGTCCGCTGTGAATTATTATTGTATTTATTTTATGTTTAAATCTTCACATTTTGTCATTTTTATAGTTGATTCCTTTGATCGGGTTTGTGGGCTGTGCTGCGCTGGGAGCCACAACAGCGTCGATTTATTTCTTACTGACCAAACCTGATGTCATGTGAGTCGATTCTGTCTTTATTTTAGAAGTTAACGTTAGCCGATTATGTTAATTTCTTGATAAACAAAACATGAAATTACATCATATGTCAAATTGAGATATTAATATTAGTGTCTGTGTATTTTTTATTTACTTTTAGTTTAAACAAGACTAGAAATCCAGAACCATGGGAGAATCTGGATCCATCAAAACCACAGAAGGTAAGAGAACACACTCCACAGAGTATTACACACACTCCACAGAGCATTACACACACTCCACAGAGCATTACACACACTCCACAGAGCATTACACACACTCCGTTACACACACTCCACAGAACATTACACACACTCCGTTACACACACTCCACAGAGCATTACACACACTCCGTTACACACACTCCACAGAGTATTACACACTCCGTTACACACACTCCACAGAGTATTACACACACTCCGTTACACACACTCCACAGAGCATTACACACACTCCGTTACACACACTCCACAGAGTATTACACACACTCCGTTACACACACTCCACAGAGTATTACACACTCTGTTACACACACTCCACAGAGTATTACACACACTCCGTTATACACACTCCACAGAGTATTACACACAATCCGTTACACACTCCACAGAGCATTACACACACTCCGTTACACACACTCCACAGAGCATTACACACACTCCATTATATACACTCCACAGAGTATTACACACACTCTGTTACACACACTCCACAGAGTATTACACACACTCCGTTACACACACTCCACAGAGCATTACACACACACTCCATTACACACAGTCCACAGAGTATTACACACACTCCGTTACACACATCCCACAGAGCATTACACACATTCCATTACACACAGTCCACAGAGTATTACACACTCTGTTACACACACTCCACAGAGTATTACACACACTCTGATACACACACTCATGATCTAAGTATTTTGAATAACCACTGTAAGTATCTTCAGTTTGATCTTGTGGCTCAGGGCTCATTAAACACATGAATCTGTGTGTAATTTTTCAGCTTATAACTATAAACCAGCAGTGGAAACCTGTGGAGGAACTGGAGCTTGTAAAACGTCTGACCAAATGATTTCACAAGCTGATGCCAAATGTGTTACCAATGAAATCAAGTTGAATGTATATGTGTGGATGTGGTTTTGTATTTATAGTGTCTGTACTGCTGAAGAGTGAAACACTGTCATAATGTAAACATGTTAAATAAACTGTACTGCCGTTTGTGTTTGTCTTGTTTGTTTCAGATGATATGAAAGTTTTTAGCTTGTTTTTGATAGATTTACCTTATGTACATGTAGCAGATGCTTTTATCCAGAAGTGATTCATCTGAGAGAAAACAATAAGAGACCCAGAATCCCACTGCACCATCCACATTCTCCAACTACCAGTGTATTAATTACTGGTAACAAAAGAAACAGGTGAATTCTGGTTTAGACTTCCTTTGTGTGTACGTGACTTAGTCTTATATACTAACGCCTCCTGTCATGTGAGCAGGAAGTGTTGAATGTTTCTCATGAGTAACCCTGAGCCAACATGCACAGCAGATAACAGCCACCTGATGCATCCATGATCTTCTGACACTGCAAGCGTTCAGTCTGTGTGTCACATCACATGATTGTTTCTGCTGCTGCATCTGCTCACAATTTTAATTTTAATGTTCATCACTTTTTAGTTTTTTCTTTTGCATTTTGATAGTGTGAATCACTCCATCAATCAGTAGTACTGTAGCTCAACAGTTAGAGCATTGCGTTACCAACGCAAAGGTTGTGGGTTCGATCCTGGGAGACATGTACTAATAACGGGTTTGTCTTGAATACACTGTAATCGGTTTGAATAAAAAAAAAGAATCTGCCAAATGCATAAATTGAGCTCATTAAAAACTGCAGAGTTGCAGTACTGATGAATGCTGCGCTGGGTTACCTGCAAAACAACAGACAGACAAACAAACACCTGGTTACATCACGAGAGAGTCACGTGTTCGTGAACTTCATAACGTCACAGTGGGATGTCAATCTCTCTACTGACTGTCACGCATACTGGCAGCTAGCAGGCGCGACTTTAAACAGCATTATGAACACAAGAACAAAAAATCAGGAACTCTCCAAAACTCTCCGTTTGTTGGTTTCATTGGTGTCCATTTTCATGTGTGTTTGTGTATGAGAGAGAGAGACGTTAGCGCTCAGCTCACTGCAGTCCCGTCAGCAGACGGCGCTGTAGAATCAAATAGCTTTAAGGAAGTCTCGCGCTCGGCGGCCATCTTTGCTGAGTTGCTTCGCTAGAGCGGCCGACCGAGCGTTGAAGTTTCGCTCATTCTTAGTAATAGAACTGAGGGATCCTGTTAATTCTACGATCTTTGTGTAGGACACAATTTATTATTTAATTCGCGCATGTAAAATAATAAAAATGCACTCCAGGGAGTCGCTGGATACTTTTAGGGAGAACAACAGCCGACCATCCCTCACTTATTAAATCTCAAAAATTACAAAACGAAGAATAACAGCACAGGCAGTGCCGACGTTTTGTGACTGCTATCGTGTTATTAGGACAGTGATCTGCAGTTTTGTGAGCAAGAACGTTGATAACAAATACATTTTTATGACCATTAGAGAGCAAATAAAAAGGTTCATTTTGTGTACTACTCAGTGTGAAGTGGCCGCGTGTCGTGTTTGTGCGCGCGTCTCTCATCTGCAGTCATGTGATGGGCGCGCGGTCACATGATGTTTGTCAGCCGCTGCTGTGACGCATGGAAAGATTTTCACCTATTGTCATATTTATCACAGGGAAAATAAAC
Source organism: Ambastaia sidthimunki (assembly GCA_036877625.1). Taxonomy (NCBI): domain Eukaryota; kingdom Metazoa; phylum Chordata; class Actinopteri; order Cypriniformes; family Botiidae; genus Ambastaia; species Ambastaia sidthimunki. The sequence goes on along the minus strand of JAZGTK010001812.1, from coordinate 25,062 downwards.
CAGGACGGACACACTGAGGAGGTTTTGTGTTCATCCGTGTATTAGTGATGCGGTCAGTAAAGTGCAGTTAGATTCGTGCAGTTTATGTTCCGCTTTTAGTGGAAACTGATTGTGTCTGTTGCGAAGGTTTATAGTGTAGCGCTGGTGTGATGATGGACAGAGAGGAAGAAGAGGGCGTGTCTTCAGAAAGAGGTGAACATAAACACATTTTAACAACATCTTGTCTTGATTTGTGTCAATTTATTGCTGTCAAGTATAACGATCTAGCATACTTATGAAGTGTATACTATGCACAGTATGAAAAAAATTCTGCACGGAGTAAAAACTCAGATGACCTACATTATTCAAAATGTGCAGTCACACAGTTCACTGCAGGATCTACTGTATTTTGGTGCTCCTCAAGCTCAACTGATGCGCTAGCGCACAGTATGCGGTGAATAAGCAGTCTGACACTTCTGTGTGTGTTTTCAGCGTGTCGTGTGATTGAGGACACAGCAGGACTGCAGGACTGCATGTGTGTGGATGAACAGACTGTACAGCGACTGACAGATGGGTTCATCCGTCACTATCTGCCAGAACTACAGACCTCCAAACAGGCCCTACAAGAACTTACGTAAGCTGATCTCTCTGTTATCGTCATTATTATTTTAATAATATCGAATAATATCATTAATGAATAATAAGAATAATATCACTATGTGTGCTCCCTGGGAATCGAACCCTCAACCGTTGCGCTTCTAACAAAGTGCTCTACCAACTGAGCAACAGGATTCAATCCCATGCTGCAGCAGATCCTCACCACTAAACCACTTTCACTGAATCAGTTTCTGCACACTCCGTGACGGGTCAAAATTGACTTGTTTTCATTCACTCTATTTTCTGGTTTTAGGGTTTATTAGTGCCAATACTGCAGTACTGTAATAATCTTTTCTTCTTTCAGACAAAATCAGGTTATTTTGCTGGATACGCTGGAGCAGGAAGTCACAAAGTTTGGCGAGTGTAATGCAATGATTGATCTGAACTCACTGGTGGGTTTTTCATAAGCATGTTCATAAATTTCCCGCCGCTCTCATCAGTCTCACTGCTTTTGTGTTTTAGTTCACAGAGGCAAAACTCTATCACAACAAACTGGTCAATATTCGCAAAGAAATGATTGTTCTGCATGACAAGACAACCAAACTGAAGGTCTGAGCACAAACATCACTGCGGTCAAAAGTTCAGGGTCACATTTTAGAATAATAGTAAACACCAAAACTAATGTAACTGTAGGAATTATACTGTGACTAAAGTGACCTATTTGTATCTTGAATTTAAGAATGAATGAATTTAGGAGTTTGTAAAAATGTTTCCTTTGCATTTTAGTTTTTGAAACACAATTGATCAAGATCTTGTGTATTCCAGTCTCTGATTGGCTGCTGTTTCTTTTTTCAGTCCAACATAATGAGAAAGAAGTCAGTCAAGAGATGCTAAAAAAGATGCTTTTTTTATCATATATAATTAATATATATAATGTATATATTGTGTGTGTGTAGAAGCGAGCGCTGAAGCTACAGCAACACAAACAGAGGAGTGAGCTGGAGAGAGAGCAACAGAGAGAGAGAGACCTGGAAAGAGAGAGACGCCTCATCGCCAAACCTGCCAAACGGGTTGATGCCTGATGCCCACTCACAAGCTCCACCCACAACACATAACTCCACCTACGTTCTTTTAAACAACACATCATTTATTGAAGAAAGACACTGAAAAAGTTGGTTACGTGTCAAAATTAACAAAAACCTCACGGCGAAGGTGACACTGTACCTAACCCTGAACGTCTTAATGTGTGAATTTCCCTCTCTGATGTTTACAAAACTCTGATATGTTAATAAATGATGGTAAACTATACAAGTCTTTGAACAAGAGACATCTGAATCGGTTTTCCTTGTGATGTGTGCATCACACATGCAGATCTTGCAGTGGTGTCTCTGCCCCCCTCTTCATCATCATCCTCACCATCAGTATCCTCTGTTCTTTCCTCAATAATGTCACATGTTTGTTAAATGACTTGATGATTATTATTTAGTCAAATAAAGCCAAAGTGAAGATTGTGCTGCTCTTTGTGTGTGATATTCACTTTATTAACAAATAAGCTGTATAATCACAGTAAACTTTATGTTCTCTGATGAGGTTAAAACATAGGGTGTTGACATATTACTACACTATATGATGCATTATGTATTAAACATTCAGATAACAATTTCATGAAACTGCTTAGAATCTGCACTACAGGACTGGAATGTGCATCGATTAAATATTGATAATAAATGTCTATTAAATATTAGTAAGAGTGAATTACCACACTTTAACCAAATCCAGACATCTGTGTTGTAGTGAAATCCTGCTGACAGCCGGAAGGTCTTCAGCGTGACCTCTGGGTGGCAGCAGAGCATCAATGGACGGAGACTGTCAGACTGCTGGTTTGCTTTTTTCCATTTCTGTGTGTATGAGAGCGCGCGAGATGTGTGTGTGTGTGTGTGTAAATTACAGACATGTTTGTTAGCAACGTCGTGCTTAGCAAACATACACTCCATTTTCCTCTATGTGTGTAGTCTTTATGAGTTTACTTCTATTTACTACAGCATGGGGACCAAATGTCCCCACAAGTATAGCAACACCAGTGCATTTTGTTGACCTTGTAAGAACCTTGTTTTAAGTTCTCATGAGGAAACAAGCTTAGAAATCAAACTTGAATGAACTTGAATGAAAATGATCTTTTGAAAATCTAAAATAGCAGAAAGTTTTCTGTGAGGGTTTGTACAGTATAAAAACCTATTACGTTAGGATGTTTAACCTTTGTGTGTGTGTGTGTGTGTGTGTGTGTGTGTAGTCTTCATGTGTGTGTGTCTGTAGTCTTCGTGTGTGTAGTCTTCATGTGTGTGTGTAGTCTTCGTGTGTGTGTGTAGTCTTCATGTGTGTGTGTAGTCTTTATGTGTGTGTTTCAGACAGTGGTGCTTTGGGCTGCTGGAACAGACAGTCCTGGTTTTCTGGTGGTTTGGAGGTGACGCGCCTCTCCTTTCCGCGCGGGCGTTTAAATTTGCTCTGGATTTAGATGTTTGGGCCTGAAGGAGAAAAACAAACCCACAGATCCTGAACCACAGACGCTGGAGACGGAACTCAGCACACATGTGGAGGTGAGGCTAAATAAATAACTCACTCCTCCTGTCTGAGACGGGAATATTACAGTCAACAGACTTCACTGGCATCTCCAGCTTTTACCATATTGTACATCACTTACAGTACAAACAGGCAGTACAGGAAAAAATGTAAAGATGAATCTGCGCCTTTCTGTCTCGCTCTCAGTTTGTCCCCTCACTCTTCTTTCAGTGTGTCCACCCATAACAGGAAGTGGTCTGTCTTCATGATGGCTAGGTTTTCAGGTCTCGCTGTTGTTTATTCAGCAGGTCACGCTTGTCATCGTGAAGGTACCTTGTCTGGAAACGTTGAGTGGTTTGTTGCTATTGAGGTTGTTTGACTTTTAAAAGACTGTTATGTAATGTTATGGGCAGCGGGTTGAGGTGATGGGTAACTGCTCTGGAATTGGGTGGAGCAGCGCAGTATTAGACATCAACTCCAAATATAGATTAAACATGTTTTTCTGCTAAACCAACTGCAGCATCTGTGGCCCCAAACATTTCAAACACACAATACACACATCACATTTCATTGTCACAACATTACAACACACACATCTCATCACTACAGAACAGCATTACAACACACACATCACAACATAACGCATCTCATCACACATATCACAACAACACACACACAACACGTATCAAAACAAAGAGAGAGAGTGATAGACAGAGAGCAGAAAGGCAGACTTACAGTCAGAGAGACAGACACACCGAGACAGAAAGACAGATAGAGCAGAGAGATAGACAGCAGACAGACAGAGATTGTTTTCTCTGGGTTGTGAATAACAATGTTTAAAAACATTTGGGGCTTTTGAGGTTGTTCTCTGCACGTACCTTTCAAACAAACAGCAGACAGGGAGAGTTCCTTTTTAAATGGATTCATTGAGTTATGCTGTAAGTGTGAGTTAACCACAGTAGCTGTTTTACCCTGAGTTATGTGCCAGAGCCAGAGGAGAACAGATGTGTGTGTGTGTGTGTGTGTCATACACTCTTCTTACAGTGGCAACATCATTTACTATTTGTGCATAAACATTATGTGGCTAAATAAAAACATCTTCATGTTCTCAAACAACTGTAATCTGTTGTTAGTATTACAGATATGCCGAGTTTTTACACTAGTCTGATAACATTGCTGAAGGTTCTGGAGCGTTCTGTTAGTACTGCAGTCGGTCTCTGCTGCTGACAAACACACTGGCCTCATCTGACCTTCAGTTACACTATACTGCCTGATTTCATTGTAAGTGAATGCATTCTGCAGTCAAATACTTCAGTATAATGATGATAAACTGGTTGAATTGACCATTGTTGCTGTTTTTAGCACAGGTACTGGATCATTTGACTTTAAATCAACTGATGTCATGGTGAGTTTAAGTTCAAGTCACTTCTATCTTAACACATGAACATGTTCCACAACACTATCTGACAATATTATTTTAACCTTCCATACAACCAAAATAAACCACTGGTTTAATTAATGTTTCATTTTAAAAGTACTTGTATGTATCTTTCTCTGATGACTTTGAATGATTTAGTATTCTTACATTTTTAAATATATCTAAAGTAACCAACTACTTTTTGGGACACTGTCTAACCTACATTTATTTCCCTGTAAACATGGTTAACAGAGTGCTGAGTGTGGTCAGAGGGTTTGGGTTCAGTAGAAAGTTTGTGTTTTCGGTCCATTTTTTTCAATATCCAGTGGACCAACTCTAAACTAAGTAGAACACATTGTCCATAATGTCCTTCCAAAAAAACAACAACTCATGAATGAGGTTTGATGTCATTTCCAGGAGTTTATATTCCCTCACTGGTTTGACATTAGACCCTGAGAGTTCATGTCCAGAGTCACTTTGCAGGAGTGTGTGAGTGTTGTATCCTTTAGAGGTGGTTTTCTGAAACCCTTCACTCCAATGAGATTACTGAGCATTTCAGAGGATGTTTAAGAAAAGAATTATGACACAGAAACCATAATTACATCTCTGCTCAGACTTCCTGACATAAACACACTAACAGTCTTCCAAAACAACACCAGCATCTGGGTGACCCACAACCTGTTGTATTGCCATGTAATGTTAAGCTTCTATTCCCCCGTGACTCACTGTACAGTAATTAAACTGAGTAACTTAATATTAACAGTGATCTGAACAGTAATTCCTTACAGGAACTGTGGTCGTTTATTACACGGCTCTTAATTCATATAAAAGTTCAGCAGTGTTTCTCCACAGTTCTGCTTCCAAACTCACCAGACAAAACAATCACGTACTAGATGGTTACAGCAGGTGAGTTTGATCAAGGTTGGAGATAAAAGACACGTTCAACATGAAGCAGTGCAGACTGAGTGACGTATGAGTTCTGTGACCGTTTCGAGGCCACACAACTCGCTTACGCTTTCTTATCAGTCTCAGTGTTCTTTGATGACTATCGATTATCGCAGCATCACTTCAAATCCTGCACCTGAACTCTGCAGGACAGGCTAGAGTTGAAACACTGGGTGGAAACAAGTGAATAATCCAACTTGTGCTATAGTTACATTTTCATAGAATTATTAATTTGATGAGTCATATAACAGAAAATAGATCATTAGGATTTTTATCCCCCCCTCCTTTCCATGTGTCAGACAACAACGACAAACATGTTGCAGGAGCTTCATTTTATTTGATTGTTCTTGTAGATGCAACCATCCAGAAAAAATCTGATGTCATGATGCCAATACAGATGTGAAGCATTATAACAGCTTCGTAGGGAATAAATACAGAAGATATAAAACCATAAAGAACAGCAACAGCGACGCAGATCTTAGCTGCAGGCTGGAGAACACATCTGGTCTTCTTAGCCCATCATCACACCTACAACACACACAGATGTGTTAATCAACACTGCTCAGAAACACATTCCACCCTCCATGTTGAAATCCAGGAGGTTTGAGTCACCTTCGTACATGACAGATTTTTCTGGATGTTGTTCAGAATGTTTCCATACACCAAGTTGTAAAGTTCTTCCTTGGACCTGGTTCCATCTAGCTGCACTGTAACACAAACACGTAGCTTTAGTGTTTAGATACTTGTTTTGTTGTTTGTACACAAACACTTACCAACATCCACTCCTGAATCCTCCATGATCTTTGTATGTTTCACATACATGGGCCAGACGTGTCCGTCAAACAGACCGGGTGGGTCCGGCACAGCATAGTTTCTTGAACTGAACACAAACAGAAATCAGATGTGTGTGTGTGTTGGATAAACTCTCAAACTATGATGTGACGCTCACCTCCTCCTCTTTTTGCAATCTTCGTATGGAATGGAAATAAAGTATCGCTGGTTGAACACATCGATCAAAGGTCTATAAACAGATTAATCAAGTTAATATAACTTCCACTGTGATACAATATTTCTCTGCAAGACTGATTTAAGCTCTAGTATCAGAACTGTACTGGATTATAGTCATTTAAAATCCAGTGGAATTTGGTCACAGCCATGCGTTTGCTGGGCGCTCACCCGTAGGTGTACAGCAGGAACCCCTCCACGATCAGGACATGAACATCATCCTTATCCTGCATGTGTGGAACGATCTCGGAGTCCAGAGTGTTGTTGACACCGTGAGATCTTTCAAATTTGACTGGGTTCTGTTGCCAGGCTTGGATGGTGTTCATCATGGCATCCATGTCCAGAGCGGAGATCACTGCAGAGCAAAACAGCACATGACACAAGTAAGCAACGCCACACACCACCACACATCTCCACTAAATAAACATGCAAAATGTATTTATGAAGGCACCTTGCTTGAAAAAACACATACACCAACCCTTCAATAAGAGCCCAGCTTACCATCATACTGCTTAAAGCCTTCTTCATCAACTTCAATTTCATCTTGGGGCTGAAACATACACCAATGAGATGCACTCTAGAACATTCTGCACGGCACCAGCCGCAAGGTTCTCTTATCTGCTTAGATTCCTCCAGACACCCGCTGCTAAACCGTTAACATGACTAGAACTGATGCTTACAATTAAACTACAATTCTTATACAAAAGCATCAGGTGTATCATTAGAAGATCATAACCTTCAGCTGAGTGATGAGGATTCTCTGAACATACTGACCCTGAAGAAATCGTCCTGATGCACCACACAGCAGTTGGGCAGGTTCTTTATTAGTCTGTCCGTCAGTGTTGTTTTACCTCCATTTGTGACCCTGTKGAGTGAAGAAAAATACACACACTCAAGAAATATCCCATGTCATTTATGTACCATATTAGTACCACAACAACGATTTAAGTATCTGAAAAAACAATGCAAATACAATAGTATACCATATGCAACCATTCAGAACCGTTCTATATCTCACTGTACCATAGTAACACCATTTACAACTGTACCAATTATAAACACACACTTTGACATTCATTCATTTAGCAGACGCTTTTATTCAAAGCGACTTACAAAGAGGGAGAAGATTTTGCCCTCTTTGTAAGGGACGGGATGAACAATATAACAGAAAGGCTTTTAAACAAAATGACAAGCATTTTAAACAAAAACAGCAACGACCGATTATCATTTAACTGTACTTCACTGACACCGGAAACAGTAACTATTATATTCTGCCGGGAATTGTGGCGACTACGGCGATTTTTCGCCTGGAAATATAAGCAACACGTGACGCGGCCTGTACCGAGCACGCGCTCCTCTCACTCACCCGCCGATGCCGACGATAAACTTCATCTTTCTAACAGAAAGAGACGCGCGTCAAACTTGAAAAACGGTGGCTGATACACCCGATAACGGATCGGTGACCGTACGAAGAAAAGCGTTAAAAGAGAAGGTTACGGGAAACGTCAACTACTCGATTCCTCCATGACGATGAACGAAAGCTGGACGATGGCGCTTCCTCGCGATCTTCCACCAAGAGAAAGTCGTTTGCTCGCTCGCGCTCAGACACTACCCTGAACTGGCTGCTGATTGGCTATATAAACACGACAGGCATGCGAAAACTACTGCCATCCAATCAGAGAGCTTCATTCCCTCAGCCTCTTGTGCGTCACACTTAAACCTAGTCAGACAGCGAGACAGTCAAATAAAAAAACACGTTCTTGTACATTCTTTCGCCCAAGTGGCTTTCAGAATAAAAAACACTGTTTGTGTTGCTCTTTTGCGGTTGTTTTTGCACGCTAGTTTACTGTGAATGTAGTTTTAGACTTGCGTTAATTGTTGCTGGATTCAGCTGTTTTCATAGAGCAAACGCAGTGTAATGGAACAGGATTTCTCCTTTATATAATGTCAAACAATGTTTTCTGTTTGGTGTCACTGGCGAGCGGTTCAGAGCGGCATGAGGTGTAGCACATCACAGTCACATTTTGTGCTGCATCTGTTTACTCCGATCAATTTTTTCCTTACAGGGATTCAATTAATGCAGGTCCACGTTCCACAAAGTTATTTTACGCCCGCGGACACTATTGCACGACAAGACAAAATTGAATCAGTCAGCGAACTTTAAAATTAACTTTTGCTCATTTAATGTTTGTTAAAATCGAAATGTAACTTATGCTAAAGATGTCACATTTCCCTTTGACCAGGTAAATCGATAATTATTATTGTAAGAGGGGCTGTCGACCATAAAAGGAAACTTCAGTCTCTTGAAAAGGGGTCCGTTGAAATAATACAGGAATACACGTAAACGTTAACTGTCTTTTATTTTTCCAGGGCTCAGAAATGAATTTAACTTACAGCTCGCATCACATGTCTTACTCCCCTTTACACACTTCCCGCGAGTCCCCGTCTCACCTGACAACCACTGCGCATTACGTCACATACATAAACACCCCACTTACATACCAATTTACACATATATAAAATAAACAAAATAAATCTCACATTATAATCACACAAAACATATATTTAATTCATCTAGACAACAATTGGCAACAAAAACAATTTGCTTTGGCTGGTAATTGGTACATTTAGAGGTGAGTTTTAAAATAAAAATCTAAAATCATTTTGTGGGTGTGTGGTGATAGTGGGGTGATACATTATATCTGCGTGGTCTCATGGTGGAAAGCCTTTTTAAAACATGTAGTATCACGCTAGTGTCATGCCGGGTTTTCTTGTTATCTTTTTTAAAATCTTAATTAAAGTAAAGATCATGGAGTTACGCCGTTAGATTTTCGTAGTCTTAACGGAGTGCGTGTCTATGGCTACCAGCGGAAAAAACTTCTTTTCCCAGAATTCATTTCGCGGGGTCCGGCGGAAGTGGGCGTAGCTTCAATCAGCTTTCTGACAGACTCTTTCAGGAAGTGCTCGAGGTAAGGCATCATATCTTTCCTTTTATTTATACAGTTATTTATGCAGTTTATACAGATAAACAGACCTGTGTTGTTAAATCTTGTTTATCTACCCCATGTTTGATTTTATTATTCAAACTCTGGTGTAATATTAGCATGCTAGTTCGCGTTTTTTTGCTGGGCGTCTGTATTCATTAATATTAGATAAATATAGATTTTAAAAATGTATTACAGCTTCAGAAATATTTTAAGCATTTGATAAGTGTAGTAACTGCGGTATTTACATTCGTTATGTGTTTCTGCTGTTTGTACAGATCTGATGTGATGATTAAATCAAAAATTTGTTTTGTATCTTAAAGGTTTTAAATAAACGTTTGATTTTTCAGAACATCCAGTGGAAGACCTTTACATTAGTAAGCAACAACTGCTCCCTGGATTTATTGTTGAATCAGTTTATCATTTATCATATATAGTATGCATAACAAGGCCAGGAAATAATATTCTGAACTATATAAGAGGAATGCATAACAGGGACTTTCCAAGTTTTTGTGTCATTTTATCCACTTACGAGAATTAAGAGAAATTACCTCTTAATTTCTGCCCCTGTGCACATCTTCTGTGCTCACACACTGGTCAAGGTTTCTGTTAAATTTTGTGAACATGAGTTGTGCATGCACACACAAATGTCCACAGTAATAAAGTCAAGTGTGTTTGTCCTCCAGAGGAAATGACACAATATAACTGTATAACCAGTGTAAAGGTGTAAATGTGATGCTGATGTTATTCTGTCATACAGGAGGATCCAGTGACCTCCATCTCAGCAGCAGCTGACGGATCTACTGTATCGCCTGCATCTCCTGCGTTCTGTCAGTTGTTGAAATCGGTTTCCGGCAGACGCCTGCGGCTGGTGAGCAGGAAGACGAGTGTAAGACACACAGGAAGAGAGAAAAGGAAGACAGTGCAAAGGGAACATGACTGAGTTCTGGGTGTGTTTTAGCTGCTGCATCGCTGAGCAACCGCAACCTGTGAGTCACATTAAACACGTGCTGGTGTTCTGAAATGATAATGAAGACAGGAGGATTTACAGTCAGCACAGAGTCAAATCTCTGTTCACCTGGGAAATAATGTGAGTCTGATTTTGCTGTGTGTTTTCTTGATGTCGTGTAATCTGTAGAAGCGGAGGCGAAGAATAGATCGTTCCATGATTGGAGAACCCACAAACTTTGTTCACATGACACATGTGGGTTCAGGGGACATGGGGCTCGGTCTTGCTGCAGTGAGTATTATCATACTCTTTTCTACTTCATTTATAACAGTGTCTGGATTAATCCCCTAAAAACACATTTTACCCCAGAATCAACAGAAAATGAAGCTTATTTTAGGCCCCGTTTCTCATTACAGTAATGCATTCAGACATGTTTGCAGTTCTCATTTTTTTCTACATTTATTTGACTGTATGCCACAGTGTACTTTAATACAGGGATTTGTTTAAACTATAGGCAGTACAAGAAATATTACCATGCCCGATTATATGAATTTCTTTTTATTTTGGCCTGGAATGTTCTTGACAGACATTTAAGGTTTGTGAAGCTTTTACACATCACTAATGAAACCACATAGACACATGTTATGTACTTAGAGTCTGAGAATCTTTACATTTGTTTACAATCTATTTGTTTACAGGCAACGCTTGATTAACAAATACTCTTAGCAGAGTCACATCTGACAAAACACTTCAGTCACTTAAAAATGAGGGAACGTTTGTTGAGCAGTGTTGGGTTTGTTCAGGCTGTGAAAAGAATCATGTGTTGTTTTAAACTCTGCTGAAGTGATGTGATTGTGTCTGTCTCCGGCAGGTGGACTCCGTTCAGGTGCAGATGAAATCAAAAGGTGGTTATGGGAATGGCACAGCAGAGAGTGTTCAGGGCTAGTCAGGTGACACCTTACTGTCTGTCTGCTCACTCTTTCACTGCATGTTCATTGTCTTTACCAACCATTTGCCAACACACGGTTTCCCTATGATTGTCTTTCATCAAAATAATATGAAAGATAAATACCTGATTATTGCAATTTAAATCTGATTAACACTGTAATGCAGATGTGATGTGTCAATAATATGCACATGCTGATAAATATGAAAAGAAGCGTCACCAGAGGCACACGTGGAGAGCCACAATCCACATTGATTATAGATCATTCACTTATCACTAATCATATTCACTGATCATTACCGCCCATCAATTCTCCAGGGCTAAAATAATTAAATTACCTTCACTGATTTTTGTTTGAATGTTTTGTTTCAATTGTAAATGTCACATTTTGGAGGTAAAATGGATTAAAAAAAGACTGATCCTGTAGGAAGCGTTTCCTGACTTGTGTTGTTTTCTGTCCTCTAACACGTTTAGAAGAGTCTGAAGACAGATCAGGTCACCAGAGACACTGGAGTTCAGAAGTCACAGCACTGCGTCAGGACGTGTGGAGATATTTTTGTAATGAAAGCACTGCTATTCTTTCACTGCTGTGTTGATGCTTCTGTACAATAGGACCTTTATTGGTAGAGATTGATCAGAATAGCTGTATAATACATGATTGTTTGTGTAAGAGATCATTTCTGATGATATTTTTCCATGAATCTGTATTTATTTCATAGTTTAATGGTGGCTGGGCCACACAACATCTAACACCTAAACCAAATGCTTTAGAGCTGTTCTTAGATCTCTAATAACTGGCTTTTGTTGTTTTGTACCTTTCAAATCCTCCCTGGGTCATGGAGGTCATATTCTTTTTTACCTTTTAAATGTGTTATTTTTGCGGCAAACTTTAAATGTGCAGCTTAATGTAATATTGGTTTGATGCATTGACAGGAAAGTATTTTGTACAAATCATGTTCATTTTCGTCTGATGCCTAAATAAAAAACAGTCTTGTAAACATGTTTTCTGCTGCATCTGCTTACCTGCATCTGAAAGATCATTGTGTTTTTGTGCACGTTACTTGGCTTTACATATTTCGTGTGATTTATGCTTCTAATTAACACATGGATTACAGACAGTAACCTTTATCACTTCCACATTCTGTGAATAAGACACAAGATAGACTTTCATTACCTGTTTTTCAGGTTTTGTCAGCACAGCTTTACAAACTTGCATATTCACCTAATGTTTGAGTGCATAAGTACTCAATGCAGCATCAATCAATATCAATGCATAATAAGGCCTACAAATGAAGAGAATCTATATATTTTATATTTAAAGATAGAAAACGTTATTAGTTTATTCCTTTTGTGTTGGACTTGTGTCGTCAGAAGCGCGTCTTGGTCACGTGACTTTAAGGAAGTCGTGAAGGCGGAAGTGCAATTAGTTGCTGTCACTGTAAACATGACCGAGTCCAAACGCGGACAGTAAAATTGTGTTTTATTTTAGGTCAGATAAAGGCATTAAACACTCCTGTCGAGTCCTTTCATAGTTTTGAGTCAAATGTGACAGAAATGGCGGGATTTCTGTTGACAAGTCTCGCGCTGCTGTTGTATTTTTTTCAGGTAAGAAGTGAATAAATGGAACCCGGAGGCGACATGAGTTCTCTAATGGCGACGAAATGCTTATATTAATGTGTGTTCACTCATAGGTCGACGGTCAGGAGGCGATTCTACACGTGTCTAATGGATCCACAGTAAGAGAATACTGTCTGGTGTTCAACTCATCATGGAGCAACATCTCGCACAGCCTCAGTGGAGCTGTGAGTCCATCAGCCAGCACAGAAGAGTCACAATAAAGCAAATGAATTTGTCTTTTAGAAAATCATATTCAAGCAAAAGTGATTATAGGAATTGTTATATAAACGTCACATAAATGTATATATATGTGTGTGTAGCAGCCGTACCCGTTGGTGAACCTGACCTCCAGTGTGCTGTGTGAGTCTGGTCACTGGGCTCCCAGGTCTCTGCAGGGTCATGCTGTGGTTGTCATGCGTGGTGGCTGTGACTTTAGTCAGAAAGCGCAGGTTGCTCAGGAATTGGGTGCGTCTGCAATTCTGATCGCCAGCACTAAGAATCTGGTAAGAGTCGGATTTTACCTTGATCGTCCTTCTGTTTGTACATCTGTGTAAACTCATTAAACCTTTTCTAAACATGATTATATCAGGTGACCCCGTCAGCAAATGACACAGAGTACAGTAAAGTAGAGATTCCAGTGGCATTGCTGCGGTATGGAGACCTGCTGGACGTCCTGCAGGTGACTCTCACACTCAGATCCTGATATTGACATGAGCATATGTGAACCAATCATGGCTGAAGCAGATTGGAGTTTCAGTTGAATTTGTAAATGTTTATAAAAATGTAAATGTTTACAAAAATGTTTTGTTTCACACGCAGTTTGTGCACATTTTGTGTGCTGTTGATAAGTAACGGCTACACAGGTTGCTGGATTAAATCACTTATCCAGTGTATGTTACACACGCCTCATGCACATCTCTTTTCTTGCCACACTGGAACTGAAAAAAAAACATGCAGAATGAAGGAAGCTTATTTCCAAGCATCTGTTTTGCTGTTTGTGTTGCTTTCAGGTGTTTCCAGATGGCATGGAGGTGAGGTTATATGCTCCACCTGCACCTCAGTTTGACGGCAGCATCATCATTCTCTTGATAATTGCTGTGTTTACGGTGGCCATGGGGGGGTTCTGGAGTGGAACAGCTGAAAAGTCAGTGACATCACAGATGTGTCATAGGTTGTACAGTCTGTCGTTGTTAACCTTCCCTCACATCATTCTGAAGCTATATGACACACTCCTGTTTCCTGAGGAACACACAGGAGAGCTTCTGATGACATGAGGGAGATTAAATGATGATAGATTTCTCATTTGGACTTGTGATGTTCTGTGTGACGTGTGTGCAGGGCGAAGCAGACCGCAGGCCCCCTCACAGATGTGGGCGATGGGCGATCTGACAGCAGCGAACTCACGCTCTACTCTCCTCTGAAAGTTCTGCTGTTTGTGGGTGTGATGTGTGTGGTACTGGTGCTCATGTATTTCTTCTATGTGTGGCTGGGTGAGTCGCTGGAGAAGATCTGATATTTAGGTTGATGTTAAAGAAGTGAGATGAGGAGACTGACTGTGATTTTTTTTTTTGTAGTTTATGTTATTATCGTGGTCTTCTGCCTGGCTTCAGCAACAGCGCTCTTTAACTGTCTGGATTCACTCATGACAGCTGTGGGTTGTGGAACGTTCAGGTAAACACACACACATTGGCTTGTGTTAAATTAAGGGTGCTGTAGGTAATATTAGTTAACTGCTGAAGTAGACACACCCGCCTTATAAACAATCCTAAGGTCATTCACATATTCACTGTAAACAATGTACATACAGTGTGCGGTGTACAGACTCCAAAAATATGTGGAGTAGTATGCATATGTGCTAAATTTGTTTTTGACCTTATATTTTAGTTTAAATTATTTAATTTGCACTTTATGGCTTTAACTTTCAATTTAATATTTAAGGTTGTAAATATTTTTAAATTAGTTTTAAAACTAATGTGGTAATCTGTAACTTGCATCTCTATCAGCATCTCTGTTTGAATCATAAAATTGCAGGTTATCTCACGTACTTTTCCTATGTTAAAGTCAAACTGACATCAGATTATAAATCATTATTATAAGCTTACCATTGAGAATCAGGGGATTTAATAAGGAGTTTTGAACACTGATCTGTCATGTACTTGCTCAACTGTTTTTGGCTCATTTTTAACCACAAAGGTTAAAGAGGTACAGATTGCAACTTTAACAGAGTTTAACAGATTGCAACCCTAACAGTTCTCAAAGCCATCTAAAGTTTTCTAAAGTTGGAATTAGTCATTCGTTTAATTTTAGTAACTGTTTTATGTATTATAAATGACATCAGTGCTGCTGTGAGTGTAACTAAAACGCAGTGTTTTACTGGCTGTGACTCTGAATGTGTCACTGTTTCAGTGTTTCCTGTAGTGGGAAAACTCTGTGTGTGCGCTCGCTGCTGCTCGCTGTTGTCTGCATCACTCTGGCTGTGATCTGGGGAGTGTACCGGAACGATGACAGGTCTCAAACACACACACACGCTTGTCAGTTGGTTTCCCGATATTCACAGAGTTTGTTGCTGTCAGTGTTTGTTATTCAGCGTCTCTGTACTGTCACCTGTTCTTCCTCTTATAGTCACTTCTGCTTTACTTTTTTTGGAGATGTAGTTATTACATTCTTATAAAAGATTATGAAGGCAAATCTTTTCTTGGCAATAACACACACTGCAGATCATGAGTATATCATAGAGACTTTAGAATGGACTATTTTGACAGTGTTAATTAAACACTGTAAACACCCAGAAAACATTGCAGTGGCATAGCAGTGCTATAGCACCCGCCCACACTCCGGGTGTGTCAGTCAGTTTTGTGTGAGCACACTTCCTTTAGGAAATCAGAATCAAGTTACTTTTGTTAAATGTTTCAACATGCTCTGCTCTGATCTCTGCAGATGGATCTGGATTCTACAGGATCTGTTGGGCGTGGCTTTCTGTCTCAACTTCCTGAAAACCATTTCCCTCTCAAACTTTAAGGTGGCTCATGTTTATTTGCTCACGGATGCAGTATTGCGCTGCTACACTTGCGTATTTGACATTTTTATTTGTGTGTTTTTTTGTAGATCTGTGTGATTCTGCTTAGTTTGCTGCTTCTCTATGATGTTTTCTTTGTCTTCATTACACCCTTCCTGACACCTGTAAGTATCTCACTTAATACAGACACACCTGAGCACCTGGATTACAGTTGTGTTATTGTAGGTGTGTGATTTCAGAATGGAGAGAGCATCATGGTTCAAGTTGCTTTGGGCCCGGGGGCAGGTGGAGGAAAGGTGAGTGTCTTCAATCATCTGATCTGTGTGTTATGTCCAGTTAACTGATGGTACCGGCTTCTTCTGATTCTAGGCTGATGGGAGGGCAGTGGAGGTGCCAGCCGACCCTTCGTCGTCCTATGAGAAAGTAAGCAGCTTCTTGCTCTTCAGGCACAAAAAGTGCTCAGCGGTGCCTCTTAGATACTGACACCATCACAGTATGATTTGATTTTCTGTAGAGCTGCTTTAAAATTATTTGAATTGAGGCACACTATACAAATGAAAATGTCAATATATCTACTGCGGAAATGGCAAGTGTAGTATGCTAATCTAAACACAGCATTCTCCAGCAACATTCATACTGGCTGTAGCACAAAACTAATAATAAAAGAGATTTATCTGGAATAAATAAGATTTATTGAGTGTCCAGGAGCATCAGACATTTACATGTCCAATTCAGCTGAAGATACTAATAAATTAAAAATGAACCATTTGTATGTTTGTTCTGTAGCGTTTGAAGAACATTAACAATTGTGTTTTCCAGTTGCCTGTAGTAATGCGTATTCCACAGTTCTCTGCGTTGGCTCAGAATCTGTGTATGATGCAGTTTTCCATCTTGGGCTATGGTGACATCATCATACCAGGTGAGAAACCCAATCACAGACCTAACACACACCTTATGACCTGAATTTAAATAATTACATAAAATATTTATTATGATCAGTTTGAATCAGTTATGATTGTCAATCTGAATTTAACCTAAATCTGAGCTATATGGAAGTTTAAGTTTGTTTGGGCTTGTTGGGCCCAGGTGTGTTGACTGTTATCTTCTGCCTGCAGGACTGCTGGTTGCTTACTGCCACAGGTTTGACGTGTGGATGGGCAATTCCAGCAGAATGTATTTCATCTCCTGCACTATCGGTACGAGCACATCTGTAATCACAGCATGTATGCAGTACCTGCATCTGGACTACATTTTCTGCATCATTACAGTTTGTTCTTCACATTCATGCAGAAGAATGCCTGTCTGTACGAAACGTTTCTGTGTTGTGTGTAGCGTACTGTGTTGGTCTAGGAGTCACATTTATAGTGATGTTGGCATCTAAGATGGGTCAGCCAGCGTTGCTGTATCTGGTTCCCTGTACGCTCCTTACCAGTGCCATTCTGGCCTCTGCCCGGAAGGAGTTCAAACAGTTCTGGGCTGGTACCACCTATCAGGTGAGTCTCTCTGATTCTTATATTTCTGTAAATAGTAGTTTTGACACAGCTGTCTGTTTGTTCAGAAGATAAAGAGGGCAAGAGCAGCCAATCACAGTTCACTACTCGTAACATTCTGCTTCCAGATTGGTTGCTGAGCCAAGTTTATTGTTGACATGTCTATAGCTGTGGCTACCCAAATAATAGCACTTCTGTTTATTGACAAACACATTTGGTAATTGTTTAGTGTCCAAGCAGTCAGATTAATGTTCCTGCCTCAGTAGAGATGTTATCAAACTGAGATATAGTAACATAGATATGTCTGTGTGTGATGTATTATAAGAACTGCAATGTGACTTGGTTCTCCATTAGGTCCTTGATGAGTCCAGGAAGCCCTTACTATCAGGTCTGAGCTCTTGTTTCAGTCTCCCATTCTTCATACCTGCTCACTGCTGCCCTTGCATCTGTTTGTGGTGTTTGCACAGCTTTCTCCTCTGTCTTATGTCCTGCAGTACACATGCATACCACACGGTGGAGACAGAATACGCAGATTGTCTTGTCTGTGCATAGTAGGCATGTAGAGCTAGAAGTTAAATATTGCTTGTCTGTTTCTCGGGCACGTTTTCAGACGTTTAGAGCTGTTCGTTTACTTTAATTAACACACAATTAATACATGAATCAGTGATAAGTAAGGACTGAGGAATATTATGTTTTTAATAGCTGTCTCTGTCTCTCTGTTTAGATGGGGATGTAGGAAATGCCAGCAGAGCCGCTAACACACACGGGAACTGTTAGCGCTTTATGTTGGTCTGATGTGAATGTTGTGAGGCTGAAGCTCTCAGCTACAGGAAACTCGAATACACTGGGACAAGTTTCACACATTTGACTTAAACAATTAAACTGACAGAGGCAAAATAAATCTTTAAGGGGCCTTAAATCACCAGAGCAACCTGCTACTTTTTTTCTCTTTCACATTTCTTACATAATTTTATATCACATTGTTTAAAGTATTTCATTTCATATTAGTTAATACTTTGACTTTCCTCCTCTGTAATGCATGTAAAATTGTAATAAATGCCAAAATGAGAACAAAATTAATAAATAAATAAATACATATTTGTGTGTTCAGCTAACTTTGGTCTGTTACAGGCAGTGAATAGAATCTGTAGTTTCATTGTGTGTGCGGGCCGACCTTGAGTTTGTAAGTGACCTTTAAAAAAGACTTTGTTACTGTACTACTGTAAAGTTGTGGTAACTTGGTATTTGCCGCTGAGATATTCTGGAAGCTTTAAAATCTCATTGATTGAAATCCCTGATTAAATGGTTTTACAGTTAGTTTAATAAAATCTGTTGACATGTATGGTTACTATGTTAAGGTTTTGTATCTCTTGCACTAGAATATTATTAAAACCACTGTGTTTAACATGTTGCGTTAGTTTCCTGCACAGTAACAGCGACTGATAAAGGTTTAAGACAAGGACAATGATTACTGGCGTGACACTCCTCACATCCTGTCAGATGCTACTAAAAGACTGTCATATCCATGAACATACAACTCCAATATATTTTAAAGAATGACACCGTATTACCTTACTTACCGTTACTTTACTTTCGTTGACGCATTGTGCATCTTTCCTCGTACGCAGACGTGCTGTGACATGCTGCGTTTTTGTAACACACACTACATTGAAACTGAAAGCTACCCGCCGCTCACCCCGCTCATGTGACGCGCAGCGGGCTGACCCGGCGGGGGGACGGGCACAAGTCGACTCCGTCACGCCGCGTCAGTCCGGAGTCGCACAATTATGAAAAATCCACCTTCCGCTGGAGCTGCAGCGGACGCACAAGACTCTCGCCGCCGTCACTGGGCTTTCCTTCAAAGGTTTACTGAACAGTACAGCGCCGATAGATGGCTAGAAGCTCTGGATCTGCTCTTCGTGAGTCTGAACGGTGAAGAGAATGGTACGGATCGCTCGCTCGCGTCGCGCTGCTTGTTTGGCGATCGCCAGGCGCGGACACTGACTGCTTGCTGCGCGCCGCGGCTTCAGGGGATGGAATGAGCGTTACCTTGATCTGTATCCGCCCGTTTTCGCGATGACAACTGCGTCCCGTTCAGTCGCAAATCACCACCGACTGTACCTGTCAAGGCTGAAGCGTCGCGTTGACTTGAGCGTTTTTCGGCTCGTTCCTTGGGCGCTGTTAGCTTTAGCTCCGACGCGCGCGTTCGCAAAGTCCGGTACCGGCAAAGCAAGGGGCGAACCGGGTAGAAATCACCGAGCGTCACGATAGCGCACGTTTCCGCCGCCGACGTGTCCATCAGATGTGATCGGCAGAACTGAACGCTTCAGCTCTGTTATTGTTACTGAAGCGTTCAGTTCTCTGTTACTGGACGCTACAGTTACTTTAGCGTGTGCGCGCGCTCTGTGTTTAATCGCTGCCGTGGTCCGTGTTGCTGTAATTCCTCATTTCACTGCCGTTAGTTGTAGTAATAATGATACTAATAACAGTGTTCAATAACATAATGATTCATACATACAAAGCTAGTTGACTAGCTCGCTGCTCGTTGAAATGCGCAAGTTCTAAGGCGTTTGTTATCATAAATAGATTTGTGATGCCGACATGTGCTGCACGTTGTGTTAGATGTTACAGTGTTGTAATGTTGTTGATAATGAATAATGATGTTTCAAAGTGTAATCCAGCACTTATTGAGGCGAAGCGCGCGTGCGTCTCACATTGTGAATCTAAGACGTCAAATCTTAGATTTGTCTTTAAACTTACATTTCTCTTTTCATGGCAATTACATTTTTAGCACACCTGTCAAAAACGTTTTGGATTATTTTCCATTACAGTTATTTAGTGGCGTTTATGCTTTTTAATATGTCAATTATTGTAATATGCTTTATTTTGACTTTAATTTGCTTTAGTTCGTAAAATGTATGTGTGGTGTTAGTTTGACTCGTGTCTGTTGGTTTGTCTTATTAACGCTTTAATGTTCAGTTTCATTTGTTTTTAATGAAACGTTGGCAAGTTTCTAAGTGGTTTAATTTAAAGCAAGGAGATGCCATTTCAGCCTTTTATTCTAACAGCACCAAAGCATCATTTGCGTTATTGGAAAGTAAGATGTATTGTGCATACTTATTTGCATAACAGGGTTTCGAAGCCACGTCAGGTTCTCACAGATACGCATTCTGGTTCGAAGGACTCGACTCCAAAGTTTTTGTGATGGCCTAGGACTGGATTTACTTGAAGTTCAGGGCAGTATATCTGTTTCATTGCCTGCAGCCAATTTTTTGTCTAAACTAGATAAACTGTTGACACTGGTGACCCTCAAGAGGCCACAATTATTCACTTTCAGAATGTCTTGTAAAGCTGTTCTGCAAATAAAGTTCTGGCTTTAGTGCTCTAGCTAGAGTCAAGCACTTGGGACAAATATGCTATAGCAATTAATCGCTTAGTGACCAATTAATTACCAATTAACCAACTAATGTTTGGTGGTTTATTTAGATGAAATAAAAAAACTTTTGCCTTCATACCATAAAACTTAAACTTCAAGACATCTTAAAATGCTGAAGAATCAAACTTTAATGCATTTGTTTTGATTTTATATTTTCATATTTAAATATACATACATTATTGGATCATAAAATATATATATGTGGAGGTTTTGATTCTGTATTTTGTTACAGTGATTGGGATTAAATTTAGCCAAAGGCTGTAAATTCTTTTTCATTCCAAAGAACAGCAAACACCTAAAGGGGAAATTCATATATGGGCTGGTGAAACCAGCTGGAGGTAAATTACTTCTGTTAAAGTGGACGAGTGAGCCCTTACACTGTTAGTCTGTTTGGCCTGTGTGTTGGTGAGGCCTTCTCTCTGTTGTTTTCATGTTGGACTCGCTCAGAAATGTTCACACCTCAGAATTGTGCACATTTTGCCTCTTGAAGCTGAATACATACTTGGATGTGGATGGAGGCTTTGAACAGACACTCATATTAGTGAGTCTTTTGCTTGAAGGTTTATGGTTACAGATGATCTACCCCCAGAGTGTCTTACAGTAATTTCTGGAGAAATTATCTTTCATTGCATCTGGAACTGAAATTTGTCAAGGAGCTGATAGTTCAGAACAGTAATTTTATTTGAGTGGGCACGGGCAATACATAACTTGTCAGCTTTGTTCATAAATATTAGGTGAAAGAAAAACTAGACCTAGTAAGTTTACCATTTACCCTTTCTAGTTGGTTTGATCATTTTATGTGTCTGACTACAGGCAATGCGCACAAGCAAAACAAAGCTCTAATTCTAACGAATAGATCCTCAGATAAGGAGAGAATGTTACATTGAGCTGCTGAGTTTTTGTGTCTCAATGAGAAACTCTGAAAGAATATTTAAGAGTGTCACATGTCTCAGATTACTGTAATACCAGAGCTGAGCAAGACCGACAGACAGACAGAGACAAAGAGACAGGCAGACAGCTATTGTGAGAAGATTATAGGTCTCTGTGTAACTAAGATTGAGAGTGAATCTTTCTCAAGTATATAAACATCAGCTCAGCGTTACTTTTTATGAAGGTTCTGAGTTAAGTGGCCCTCTGAGTCACTACATGAGCTGAACCCGTGGGTCAGATCAGATGCTGGACTGTGATGTCGGGTCCCTTGAATCTGTGCAGGTGTGTTTATTGTGTGAAGATATCATCTGATAAAGTCTGATATAGATACTGCTTTCTGATTATCTTTTATGACTGGTTGAGTGTTTTATGTAGTTATCAGGAGCGTTCTTCTGCCCTGCGTGAGATGAGTGATGTATAGTTTCAATCGACAGTTTGTCTGCCACAAACTGAATTCTCCTGTGTTATAAATGAAGTGTTGGAAAAAATTAATTTGAATGCCTCAGATGTATTGTGGATCTAACACCGGATGTCACAAAACATTAGAATCAACAGAGATGTCAACATGGAACAACAGGCAGACGTCCTGACCTGTACAGTTTATTTTTTCCATTACATTAAATATCTCCAATGGCTGTGTTTTAATCCTATAATGTGTTTGGTGCTTTGGAGACAGTGAGTGCCAGTGTGCCTGGATACGACCTTCTTGTGTCTAAGGTATTTTCCTCTCTTTCTGTTACTTTGTCTCTCTCTCTCTTTAAAATTACAATTCTCCGTCACTAACATTCATCACCCCACCAACCCCGCAGCTGAACTGTGTTGAGGTTCAGTGGAGTAGAAAGCCCCTGTAGTCTCTGATATCTGCTAATGTTTCTCTACTCACTGCTGAGACAGAAGGATGAAGATGAGGAGTACAAGGTAGATCAGAGTAATGTGAATATTTCTAACTATCAGTGAATCTTTGAAAATGCATGTCTGATCCTCTTAAGTCTGTTGGATGTTAGTTTGGAGGGTGATTGGTCACAGAGCGTGTGACTCCAGAATGAAAGGACTCTGGGAAATTTTATTGCAAATTCCTTGCCATTTAATCCATCGAGCTGTGAGGAGCCTGTTGCTTAAGATGTTTGAGCTGGATTTTATTAGGCGAACACAACAGCAGTGTAAAAGCAAGAGTATGTGACAATGAGTTGGTAAAACTTCTCTGAGACGTCCACTCTGAGTGTCAGCGTGTCTGACAGGTTGTGCAGGTGGGATTCTGAGATATGAGGCATGAGATCTTGTTTTTAATCGACTGACGTGTGTCTGGGCATAAACATACTCAAACATTATGACAGCTGATCTTATACAGAGCTGATCAATTTTCTCTCTGACAGAATCTTAATGTAAAAACAAATCTCCGGCACAGATGTGCACAGCTTTGATTATGTCCACCAGGACACAGTTGTGGTGTGTTTAGCAGAGAATGCTCAAGGTTCTGGATGCTGAATATGTCTGATCTGAGCTTCATTTGCTCTTCAAACAGACTGGAGTTTTCTGCTGTCGGTTGTTGCTTTGTGACTTTTTACAGGAATGTTGAGCTTTATCTGAACACTTTGGCTTATTGTGGCCCCCGCTGACCCTTCAGCTTGCGCGGAGAGCTTGTGTTTGTTCAGAGACTCTTTCGGTGACAGTAGATATCTCCTCACATCTCACATCTTGATGTTTGGACTAAGTCTCACTTGATGATTTCACACTTGATTTGTCTGTTATCTGTGTTGTGGTTCAGCATTGTGTGTGTGTCGTGTCAAGTCTGTGATTTGCAGGAGGAGCAGAAACTCCTGCAGTTCAGATTAAAAGTGAGTCAATGAGTCTTTAGCTGTAAACGCGAGTAGTTTTTTTTTGGCCTGTAACACTTGCTGCTGTTAGCAGCTGTTTGATGGATGATGCTCAGGGTTGAATGAAACTCTTGCTTTTCAGTGTCTGTAACTTAAGATGGATTAATAAATACACGTGTGAATATTTTGAAAGCATCATTATTATACAACAACACAATAACTAAAGTAGTTGAATTAAATACTTGAAAGTGCAATATCGCCTTTTACTGTATCTTTTTTTTGTTTTATTTCTTTTTTCTTTGTTTTAACCGTTTACTTAAATTTTAGTTTTTAGTGCTATGAAATCTTTAGTTACAAATATGATTCAGACTAATATAAAACTAGAATCAGATCATATTTCTTACGGATTGACAGGTGACGAGTTTGTCTTTTCTTTCCTGACAGTCCCAGAGATCCTGGATAGAGAACACTTTCACCAGGAGGGAATGTGTTTACATACTGCCTGTGTCCAAAGACCCGCACAGGTAAACACACATTTCACATCTCCTGACATATTTACACCCACAAATAACAATCAAAGAAGGATTGAGGAGATCTTTCAGGAGAATATTGTCACAGAAACAGGGTTTGTTCACCTGTAATAATGGCTGACACACCTTCAGCTGAATCCAGTGGTTCTTCTTAAACTAAACTTGTTTCTAATTTCCTGTAAGATTTTAACATCAGATGAAGATCTGAAGTCTATACATCATGTTTTATTAGATTGTGGTGATTAATTCTGAATTTAAAAAAGAGCCTTTTTAAAGTAGTCTTTCATCTTTAGATTCCTGCAGATGTTTGTGCAGCAGGAATTTTAAACCAGTAAAAGCAGAAAGTTGAGAGTGAAGTGATGGGACTGTAGTGAGACAGACAGTAGTGGAACTACAGGCCTTTCATTGAGTTGAGTGTCAGTTCAGTCATGTGATGTTCAGAGCTGCTCTCTCAGCTGGTTTCTCTCTGATGTTTTGCAGATGTCTCCCAGGATGTCAAATCTGTCAGCAGCTCGTTCGGTGAGTGTGAAAAACACAGGCATGAAAACACTTAACACTTAACAGCCACGACTGCTGAGCGTGTGGGTCATGTTTGCGATGTGATGTGTGTGTAGGTTGTGTATGTGATGTGATGTGTGTGTAGGTTGTTTATGTGATGTGATGTGATGTATGTGTAGGTTGTTTATGTGGTGTGTGTGTGTAGGTTGTGTATGTGATGTGATGTGTGTGTAGGTTGTGTATGTGGTGTGTGTGTATGTGTGGGTCGTGTTTGTGATGTGATGTGTTTGTGATGTGATGTGTGTGTGGGTCGTGTTTGTGATGTGATGTGTGTGTGGGTCGTGTTTGTGATG
>JAZGTK010001811.1:0-35935 GCA_036877625.1 Ambastaia sidthimunki | reverse complement strand
GTGTGTGTGTGTGTGTGTGTGTGTGTGTGTGTGTGTGTGTGAGAGTGTGTGAGAGTGTGTGAGAGTGTGTGAGAGTGTGTGAGAGTGTGTGAGAGTGTGTGAGAGTGTGTGTGTGTGTGTGTGTGTGAGCTAAAGCAATATCAAATAAGACAGGTGGCTCCATTAGCATATGGTCAAACATTACTTCGCCAAGTTCTGGAACTCCTGCAACAAAGCAGTTATATAAACATCCTCATGGGAGCGATTCTATAACTCTCCAGAACATTTTCCTGTGTCGCTTCTACACAACAGCTGACAAGACAGCTGGGAACGTTTGAAATCCAAACTTCCATCTGCTGCGCGTCTACCCACTTCCAGGTTCACACGTTAGTGTCGTGCGTCATCATTAAAATATTTCTAATAAAAAAATGTATCTTTCTTTCTGTGTTTGCAGCTTCCTATTTTGGGGACAGCTACTGTCGGATAGATGCCGTTCAGGACCTGTCGAGTTTTCAAGTGTCGCTCCAGTTTAAAACCAGCAGGCGTAGCGGTCTGCTCCTATTGGCTGCAGGACACAATGACTACCTCTCCCTGGAGCTCTACAACGGCAGACTGCAGGTGAGACACACACACTGTGCCCTACACCATAGGTCAAAGGTCATGGGTTACATCCTACAAGTGGCATCAACTATCACCACAGTGTCCTTGAGGACTACACAAGAGAGAGCTGTCAGGATTTCCTGTCAAGATTGTATTTGGTTCCTGCTAAATTATTGTTTACTTACTAAAAAAAGAAAAACAATTCTTTTGGCCGCTCAGAAGCAAAGTACAAACCTCAGCAGACACAGTTTTAGTTCTGGTCCAGTCTGAGGTATTTCTTCATCTGAGGCCTGACTACAAAATATCTCCCGCTCTGCACGTAGACATACATTCAAACTGCAGCCATTATGTTGCAATATGAAACAGCAGAGTTTCATCTGTGACAGGATTTGTCATTAAAAACACATTTCCACTGCCAGATTCAATCTGTTTAGATTTACTTTTCTCATCTTCATCTTTGGAGGCTGCGGATTTAAATGAGTCGTGTGATATTTTCATTTTAAGGGGAAACACAGTGTTTGAAAGCGTGAACTAATCACACAAAGCTCATATCAGCTGAAAGCTTGAATTTCATGGCTGAATGTGTTTCTAATGCAAGTTTCATAATGTTTCTATTAAGTAACAAAACGTTAAAAATGTTATTTAGAATGTTCTAGGAACATTCAAAACATCCATGTTACATTAGCTGGGTTTTTGAGATAAGATTATCACCAAAACTTGGACAGAACTCAGTTTCTTCATAAAATGTGAAAATCTAGTTTATGTTTTGTGTTTCTAACAGCCATTTTAAGAGTGTAATTAAAAAGAGGTTTTTTTTGTCTCTACAGGCGAGGATAGACATGGGATCTGGAGAGAAGGTCCTGACCTCTACGATGGGTCAGCAGCTCAATAACGTACTGGATCATCATGTATCTCTCACTCTGAGAGACTCCAAGCTCACCATGGCTGTGGACAGCCTGTATACAACCTTTATTTCAATGGACGGAGCAGATGAAGACCTGAACATCGACCAGGGTGTTTTTCTTGGAGGTGTGAAAGATCTAGATGTGGAATATCTGAGCACAGCTGTTCCCTTCTTGCGAGGATGCATGAGCAACGTTAAGTTTGAGTCTCACGATTTTGATATACTGGATTCTGCGGCCACCATCTGCTATGACACCAAGGAGACCTGCAGCAGTGAATTTGAGGCAGGAGATGGAGAAACCACCAGCTTCATCAGCCCTGAATCATTCATCTCCTTCCCTACCTGGACCAGATCTAGCTCAGACTCCCGAGTCCTGGAGATGCTAATGAAGACGACCATTGAGGATGCCCTGTTGGCCTTCCACCCAGGACATCAGAAAGATTTCATCGCTTTAGGAATGATGGGAGGGTACCTGAAAGGTGTGATTGATCTGGGGAGTGGAATGCATGTCCTGGAGAACGTGAAAGTTAAGGTTGATGACGATCAATGGCACAGAGTCAAAATTCAGGTAGATGCCCGCGAATTCCAGATTATTGTAGACAGTCAACTCATTACGATCCCTCTGAATAGTTCAGAGAAGCTGGATCTGGTGGGGAACCTGTACATGGGAGGCATTCAAAAGAAGATGAAGGATGTTTTTCAGGATGACTTCTTGACTCGTTTGGAGGAGGAGATCACAACTGAGTCATTCATTGGATGTTTAGGAGAAATCAAGGTGAATCAAAAAGACAGAAGCCTGCAGGATGCTCTGATAACTAAAGACATTCATGTGAAATGTGAAGGAGACTACGATTACTCTGCTTATGATGATATAGAAACAACGACTACACCTCCGGTAAGAATCACATATATTGATCTTGATGAAAGGCATTGTTTACCTGCAATGGACTTGCCAGAGATGTTCCACAATATTCCCAAGCTCCTGGAGGTCACACCACTGCTGGTTCCTGAGGGAGGAGAGGCCTTTATCGACTTTTCAAACCTAAAACCAACATTTGATCTAAATGCTGCAGGTGTTCGCCAGTCTCAGATAATCTTTACTTTGCTAAATGATCCCTGGTATGGGGTGGTTGACATGAACATTAACACACGGCGCACAAAGAAGTTTACACTTCTCGATGTTGTCAACAAGAAAATTAAGTACCTCCATGATGGCAATGAAAGGTATGGTGATCAAATCCAGCTGGAAGTGATTGCACATGGAACCAATCTTCCAGAATGTTTGAGTGATCCACACCAATATGTACTTCCATTGGAGATCGTTCCTGTTAATGACATTCCTCAGCTCAGTGGAGGTGACATCTCAGTCACAGCTAATGGACGTACACGCCTGAGCCCAAACCTCATCAGAATCTCAGACTCAGATAATCGGTGCGATGACCTCAAAGTCACAGTCACATCAGCCCCAACTCCAGTTGGATTTTTGGAGAGCGCTGACCAGCCAGGAGTAAGTCTGAGAGAGTTCACCTGTAGGCAACTAAAAGAGGAAAACATCTACTATGTCCACAACGGAGGGGCAGAGACAGAACTTATCCTGCAGGTATCGGATGGAGATCTGATTAGCCAGTCAACCACATTTAAGTTAGTGGTAACCCAGCCAAAAATTAATCTGGTCACCAATACTGGCCTCTTGCTAACTCAAGACACCACAGCCTCCATTGGGATGCAACATTTAGCTGTTTCAGCAACTCCAAAAACTGGAGACATTGTGTATAACATTACTCAGCCACTTCAATACGGGGAACTGCAGTTGATCTCAAACAATGAGATGCCAAAGAAGGTGATGCTATTTCATCAATCTGATCTGGAGCAGAACCGACTGAGGTATGTTCCCAACATCACATTCGATCTCGAGAGCACACAGATGGAGTCCATTCGTTTCAATGCACAGCTAGGCCAGGCCATCCTTCAAGACAACATTTTTACTATTAAGATCATGCCCGCCCATGTAGGAATGGCTAAAATGGTTCCTCTTCAAGTTGCAGGTGGCCAGCAAACAGTCATTAAGCCAGAAGAATTACAAGCTGTTGTGAGAGTACTAAACATTGATCCAAAAACCATTAAGTACACAATTCAGAGACGCCCATCTTTGGGAGTTTTGCTGTTGCTTGATAAAGAGCTGTCTGAGGGTGATAGCTTCACTCAACAAGATATTTTGAATGGTCACATCAGTTATAGCCCCCGTGTTCGCAGAGCTGTTGATGTTGAAGATCAGTTCCAGTTCAGAGTACTCGCAGATGACCAACACTCCAGATTATACACCTTTCCAATCAACATCCAGGCAGATGCCTCTAATGCCCCTGTCTTAACTAATGAGAGATTAGTGGTGTTGGAGGGCAATGAGAATATTCTAAACAAGGAACATCTTTGGATTCAAACCTCCAGCTCAACAGACTTTGTGTATAGGGTAACCCAAGACCCCAAACACGGTCGTCTAATCAGAGAATCTCCACCAGGTGAGCAAAGGTTTGAGGGGGCAATCAAAGTGTTCAGTAATGAGGATCTGCTCTTGAACAGGCTAATCTACAAACACGATGGATCTGAGTCCAGCCATGACCAGTTCACCTTCCTGTCATTTGAAGCCAGTAAGGGAAATGGTGGGCAAGATGAGGGTCATGAGGTACTGAAGGGTGTGTTTAACATCGCAATACAATCCAAGAATGACCATGTGCCTCAAAGGGTAATCCACAAACCTTTCAATGTAGTTAGAAACGGACAGCGTTTGTTGACCACAGAAGACATCCTTTTTAAAGATGATGACTCAGACTTTAATGACACCCAACTGGTTTATGTTCGAGTGGGAATTCTTTCAGGTAACATAGTTTCATCCGCAGACCCCACACAATCTCTCTACCGCTTCACCCAAGCAGACGTAAAAGACAGAAAGGTTTTGTTTGTCCACCATGGGGCAGACCGTGAACGATTCCAGCTTCAAGTATCTGATGGTTTACACAAGACCACAGCTGTGCTCCAGGTTCAAGCAGGTGACCCATATCTACGTATAGCCAACAACACCATGGTGGTCATGGACCATGGTAGCACCGTGATTTTGAACACCAGTCTGCTGAGTGCAGAATCCAACATGGACATCAGAAGTGCTTCTGAGATCATTTATGATGTGACCTCTGCTCCCAGCGATGGCAGGATTATAGTCAGTGGAATTGAATCTTCAACGTATACGCAAGAGGACCTTACAAAATGTGTGGTCTCTTATGAACACAATGACCAGAGCCTCAGCTCTAAAGACTCCTTCACCTTCACTGTTCAAGCTAACGGTCTGTCCACAGAGGGCACTTTCAAGATTAAGATCTTCAAGAAAGGTTACCTGTCAGAGCCTGAGGTTTTGTCCAACCAGGTGATCATCGCTTATGAGGGAGAACATTCTGTTATTGACCAAGACCACCTGAAGGTAAGACCTTTGTATGATTATGTGCAACACTTACCATTAGTTGTGTAGTTTAGTTTCATCTTAATACAAAACTAATATGGTTCTGTTTCAAATGAAAATGATTCATCTAAATCGTCTACACACAGTTTAATCTGTTTTAGCAATGCTGCTTAGCATTTAACATTTGTTGTGTTTTTGATGTCTCATGTTCTCTCTTTAATTACTTTCACAGTTGTTGAGTCTAAAAAGTCTCATTCATAAAACACAAGCAACAGTTTTGGAAAATAGTTTTGGATTCTTATGTAAATTGTCACATTGTACTGGAAGACAATTTACATAACAATGTTTTCATAAAGTGTTACACAGAAATTTGTTCTGCTCAAGTTTCATGAATGAAGCTGAGAGAGTTTATTTCATGTGTTTCCTCTTAAAGGCATAAAAAAAATCATTGTTATTCAAGTTATTGTTATCTTGAAAAAATCTTGGAAATTAAATTTCACCGTTTGGTCAGTGTTTTACACTAATGTATTTGAAAAGAAACATGCACATATCATCTGGAGTAAACATGACCAACATCTCGTTCAGCAGAAATATTTAGATTAGTCTGCAAAGGCTCTTGGCATTTTCCAACAGTACTTAATGATAATTTGTGTTCGACAGCTGTGTGTTACAGTCACAGAAGGTTCCAGAACAGTGAGAGCACGGCTCACAAATTCCCTGAATGATGGAAAAACAGAATCCATCCAGCAACTGCTGTGCATTTTGAAGCAAACTTGTGTTTTAGAAGAAGTAAACTGATGTAGTTTAGCTACTGCAGTGCTTGGAGATGTGCTATATGCTTTATGCTAGATTAATTTTACTTTCAGTAATTATACAAATGATGCCAAAGGGAAAACAACTCAGATTCATTAAAAAAATGAGTTTTCAGCTGTTTTACAGTCATTTATATATGTGTTGCTTTTCTGAGCAATTCTAAGATTTATCACACACTAAAGAGAGGGTTTGTCATAATCTCATTTATGATATAAGCTCCAGGTTCTTCAATGTAACATTCAGACACATTAATTTATTAAATCATTTTATGTTTTTAAAACAGTGTTAGGAGGTAAGTTAAAAGTAATGGAATAGTGCTTACAAACATTGAAGATTTAGTGGTGACAAATATATCCATGTCAACATGCAACCTCAGTTTCTGTAGGTGACTAAGAGTCAAAGTAACGTATTACTGCACCAGTTAATGACTTTATTTTCATTTTTAACAGGTGGAACAGACTGACA
Organism: Ambastaia sidthimunki; assembly: GCA_036877625.1. Classification (NCBI taxonomy): domain Eukaryota; kingdom Metazoa; phylum Chordata; class Actinopteri; order Cypriniformes; family Botiidae; genus Ambastaia; species Ambastaia sidthimunki. Next base: position 29,726 of record JAZGTK010001811.1, on the reverse strand, counting down.
TCCTGCCCAAAGAGATGGTTTACTCCATCAAAGAGTTTCCACGCCTGGGCCACGTGGTCAAACTCATCAACGACTTATCAACAAGTACAGCATCACCCATCCTGGACTACATCCAGTCCTTCACGCAGGACGATGTCAATGCAGGCAGAATTCTGTACGTCTCCACTTCTCTTCAGGGCAGAGATCACTTCACTGCCGACGTCAGCAATGGCTTCACCACCGTTGAAGATCTGGAGGTGCAAGTGGACATTGTACCACGGATCATACCTGTCCAGGTGGTCAACCTCACCGTGAAGGAAGGCGGATCCGTGGCCCTGACCCAGGAGATTCTGAACATCACGCACCCCTTCTACAGGTCCTTCAACATTGACTTCATTATGGAGGAGGCACCTCAGCATGGAGACATCAGATATTCTGAGGAAGATGACGGACTCGTCAGCTTCACCTGGGCAGATGTAAGTGCAAACGCATGTACACCTGAGCTAGTTCACTAGAGAGATTTTAGAAATTAAAATTCTGTCACTGTAAACTCACCACCATGTTGTTCCAACCCTGTGTGAGTTTGTGAAATTCTCAAGATCTTTTGCATTCAAAATGCAGCAACAAATTGCTGCATATTGATGTAAATGGCAAAACATACACACAGCTGAGCTTTCCTGATGCCCTCTGGAGTAGCTCAGATCTTATTATTTAAGACTATTTAGCCCATTTTACAACTTTTGAAGAGTTGGATTATAGTGCATGTATTTACTTTTATGGGACTTAAGAGCCGTTCCACAATGTAGTATTAAGATTCTTGAAAATATCTGCGTTCCACAGAAGAAAGTCATGTGGGTTTGGAAGCAACATGAGAGTGATTAAAAGATGACAGAGTTCATATTTTTTGGAGAGTTATTCCTTTAAATCCTCGGTTGTCGTGGAAACAGTGACAGTGGGGAACATCTAATGATGTCTAATTACAGGGTGTTTGTTTTGTGTTTGTTTGTACTCTGTGTTTTGGAAGTGTGAGTCCATTCTTCACCCGATAACAGAGGAACCAGAGGAGCTTTCGTTGGCTTTAATTAAAAGACCAACGGCAGCTTGTAATGGTTTCTCAGAGACTTCCAGCAGCTCTGCACGGTGTTTGTTATACCGTTAAGAAACAGTCAGGCATAAAATAGCATTTTCTGCATCTTAATTACAAGCTGGTCACAGAATAACAGCTATTGAGAGAGACCTTGATCACGCCACCTTCCTGCGCCTGCGATCAGAGATGCTGTGGTTTACAAAGAAACAATCTCTCTCTCTCTTTCTTCAGACTTTTCTAAGCTCTCTTTGTTTCCACTGGGCTGCTGAATCCGCTGTGTGTTATGATATTTAGTAGAGTGGCCCAGAGGTCTTCTAGTGGAAAAAATGAGCAGAGAGAATCTGGCAGTTTTAATGCGTGTGCTGTTGAGAAAGCGGTTAGCCGTCGCTCTTATAACGGCTGTTCTCTTCTGTTCCAACATGATGGAAATTCTGACTGCGCTTCCTTGCTGCTCCAGGGGCCAGGGCAGAACAAACCGGTCCATATATCTCCATAATGAAGCGTTCACACTACACTGCCAGACTCTCACAATCCAGATCAGAGATCAGATGCTTCAGGAGCTGTTCAGACACATAAACTTTGTCCTCAGATCAGTTATTACTGTTTTAAAAAGAACTGTCCATTTAAAAATGATGTGTATGATTTCTGAGCCACTAGCATCACCAAATAAGGATATTCATTATTTTATTTTTGAACACTCCCCCTTGAATGCCAGACGCCTCCAGCTCACGCTGGGTTGTTTAGTTTTGTCTGCATCTTAAGACATTCAAAGATGGTTCTGCATCTGTTAATGTCTGTAATGTTATTGCTGCATCTGTAAAGAGTTTTGGATCATCTGAATATTCAAATATTGAATACTGAAGATTGTTATTAGATTAAAAGAAATCATGCAGTATAAAAGCAGAAGAAACTGAAATGGGATGAAGGAGGAATGGACAGACAGCTTGATCTTGAATGTTAAATTCTCCATCTGTGATGAATGTCTGCTGGTTCTTGTCCAGCTGTCACAGTAACTTCATTATGTGATTCATATAGAAACCGTTGCACTCAACATCTTCATTCATCATGTCCTACAACATCTCTGACTTTCTGTCCTTTGCTCCACATTTCCTTCCTGGACTCCTTCAGTTATGCAGTCATTTCTTTAGCACATCTTGACCCGCTGCAGGTCTAATACCTTCCATATGGAGAAATCTTCCTCTGCTTGTGAAGCACGATTGTTGGAGAATGAAAGGCGTGTGCGTCAGGCTCATTACGAGACTGAATGTGAGTCTCTTTATTCTGTGTTGTGGAGCGAGTGGCTGGTTTGTATACTGGCAGTCAAGGCTTCACACCGGGGGACAGACTGTAATCACAGCCTACAAACATTCACATCAAAACATTTCAAAACAGCGAGAGAGAGAGAAAGAACAGAGCCATTAGCATCCGACAAGAAACAATCCGGAAAACATTTCACCTCTATTACAAAAATGACAACTTCCGTAAACGGTCGCCAACAGTTATCGATTTTCTGACAGAGGTGAAGATTTGTGGCTGAACAGCAGATGAAAGAAATGAGGCGTAGCTTCACTGGAACTGTGGAGAATGTGATTTTGAATCTTATAAAATCTTATCTTAATGTGATTTTAAATCTTTTATATATTATCAAGTCATCTCATGATATTCTGTGGCTAGATGTGCCAGGGTCCCCCCCCATGTCTCTGATATTTTAGGGCTGGATTAGGACCACAAGGGATACAGTGTCCCAAGTCAAAAGAGCCAAAATGCAGGTCTGATATTTTGGTCCATAAATATAAACCTAAATCCTCCTTTAACATAAATATATAGAAGTGTTTCTCCACCGGGGCCTCAAGGTGACTTAAAATGATTTTAAATATAAATAACAAACATTAAAATAAGCTACTAAAAATCAAGATATTTCTAAGTGTTGTTATTTGAATGAAAAAGAAGCATCTTTTTAGTTATGATGATTTTTAATGATGAGTTCAGTGTTGTGTTGAAGAGCTGCTCCAGACACAATGACACGCTCATGACTCACAGCTGCATTGATGTCTGGATGTGATTTGTGTAACATGTTCGTCTGCAGTACATGTAGCTGTGATGGATGTATATTAAATATGTTTACGTGATGGACAGGAAACTGTCTTGTTTACTCTCTGTATAGAGGAACAGCAGTGAGGTCAGTGTCATTAAAACACAGCTGCTGGAGCCGTGCTTTAGTGGTTAAAACACATGCTCTAAAACACATGTGTGTGTGTGTGTGTGTGTGCGTGATTCTGTCTGTTGTGTGTGTTCACAGGTACAGCGGGGGCAGGTGTACTATTTCCACGACAGCAGCGAGACCACCGAAGACAGTTTGACCCTCATGGCTTCAGCCTTTGACATCACACGACGGAGTCAGTCTCTGACACTCAGCATCACCGTCCTTCCTGTGAATGACGAGCCCCCGAGTCTCCGGCACAACACTGGACTGGAGGTACACAGAGCCCCCCGCTCTCATTCTCTGCTTTAAACATTAAAGAAGCTTCTAGAACAGAGATGTGTGTGGAAAATTCAGCAGTGCTGCTCTGAAACACAGAGAGTCATTCAGTGCTCGCTTGATGATGGCTGTGGTTTCTGGTCACCGTGGAAACTCATATTTTTGGAAAACCATGACGGTGCTGAGAATCCGGTTTCAGGGCCGGAGAGAAACCGACCAATCAGGGGCTCCGCATGACTCCCGCAAAATGTGAAATAATGATATGTGTGGAGTGTCTTTCTGCATGTATCAGGAATGCTGTAATGCCGAGTGCCTCAATTTTCCATGATTACACATGATAACAGAGAAGATCTGAATTCAGACCTGCTGTGTTCAACAATGTAAACACACTCCCTGCCAACACACACCACACGCCTGCGCACACACACCACACGCCTGCGCACACACACCACACGCCTGCGCACACACACCACACGCCTGCCGCACACACTCGTGAATCTCACACTGAATATCATTCTGAATTCACAAGAAAAAATAATAATAAGTACTAAATAAGTACTAAATAATAATAAATAATAAGTACATTTTGCATAATGAAGGTTAAGCACGCCACTGCCCCCCCATCCAACACTTTACTGTAATGCAAAAGCTCAAATTACTGTAACTGAGAAACATTTAAATTTAAATAGTATATTTTTGCATATTATGCTAATGTGATGTTGTGAAGAATATATAACATGACAATACAAAAATGGTCCCTAAATGGTCTAAATCGTCTTAATAGTCCCTAAAAATAGGTTTGATTCCCTAAATGCAAAGCAAAAACATTTTTCTTCTGCTTCTGGGATGAGATATGACCAGGATATTTCCTGACACTTTAAATGAGATTCTCACACATACATACAGTAATATAGGAGTCTCTGAGGCCCCTGCATTCTGATGCAGAGACCCTGTAGTGATGCGCCCGTCCAATCAGAGACAGCCGTTTGCTCACCATAACGACAGACTTCACTAGCTGGGATTAAATTTGCCACACAGCTTCTGATGAATGTTACACTCATTAAATACTGAGTATGAGGAAACAGCAATTTTCTGCACAATTCAGGTGATATTTGTCTTGTGAACTTTAGCTGTCTGTCAGTAATCTGGTGCTGCCCCCTAGTGTCCCCTGACACACATAACAGAAGGTTATGTAACTGCATGTGTTCATAAGGGTCTCACAGTGGGGTTTACTGGCTGGTGAGCTTTATTTGATATTGACACACCTGCCAAAAGAGACTGATTTAAAATCATTTACCAGCCATTAATATCTGCATGTACAAACACACTTCAGAATAAACATATTTTTGTTACTCACTAACTGGCAAGTTAATTAAATGTATGTAAATTTTGTGTTAATTTGTTAGAATCCTAATATTTTGTTTGTAAAAAGTGTTTGGAAGCTCTGGGTATTTTTAAATATGTGTGCGAATAGAACGTAGTTTTAGGATCTTTAATGGACCCCAAAATAATTCTGTTCCCGGGGCACAACCTGTTTAAACAGCCCTCAGATGATCTGACACACACTGATGCTGGTGTTAATGGAAACCAGCGCAGTAATGTTGAGTTGTGGATCTTCTCACTACACTGTGACTCTTTCATTTCTCCTCGTCTTCTCTCTGTGTCTCATGAGGCCGGTAAATGGAGCAGGAAGAGATAAACGGATGTGTGTGCTTCCAGCTCAGTATGATTTAAAAACGTCCTTCAGCCACTGAAACGGCTCGTCCGTCACGGATCCATTAGCGGAACATTTTCCCGTCCGGATAACAGCAGACAGCCCGTCACCTCTGCAGATTAAAACACAGCACAATCGTGTTAATGGGTTTGTTTATCTGTGTTTGTGTTTCTCTGCAGCTTCTGGCCGGTGAGGAGGCTGAAATAACAGCCAGTGTGCTGAGCAGTGAGGATGTGGACACGCCGGCCGAGCAGCTGCTTTATTCCATCGAGTCGCTGTCCGGTGGAGTCGTTGCCTTTAAGGTGTCGCCCGAAAACAGTGTTGACAGCTTCACGCAGTCTCAGATCAATAACGGAGAAGTTTTATTCATTCATCAGGGTGTGTGAACATCATGTTCTCTGAATCAAATCCTTTCAAACATCAGTCACCAAACACACACTGATCTGAGAGCAGAACAAAAAGTCTCTGATGTGGCTGATGTTAAAATCATTTCCACAAGGATGTTTAATTCTCTGGTTTACTTTCAGAAAGATCATCTAAGTGCTGGTGAAATAGAAAACAAAACATATATCGAAACTTCTTAATGTCACAGTATGAGTTTCCACACAGTCTGATGTGAGTCTGATTCATGATCACATTTGTGTCTCAGGTTCTGAGTCCGGGGGCTTCAGTTTCACCGTGACTGATGGAGAACACACCTCTCCTCTCTATCGCTTCGTTGTCACAGCAAGACAGCTCACCATCTCCATGGAAACACAGGGAGAACTCATGGTCTTCCCAGGTGGGCTACACACATGAATACAAATCTCAGGATCACACAGATCTGATAGCTGATGTGTATCTGTGCAGAGTCACAGACATTTGGACAGTTTTCAATGAAACCTGCTCTGAAATATTGACAAAAGCTAAACATTAAATAAACATGTTTATATGACGCTGATCTCCAGACGTGTTGGACCGGTGAAAATGCTTCTCTTTGCATTCTGATAATTTAACACTTAATCTACTTGCTTCACAAATCGGCATAAAAATGAAAAATGAGCATGACTGCAAACTCTCTGGGTGTTGGGAATTTATGTCCAAATACTTTAAAACCCTGATTTTGAAATGCAGGTTTTTGAAATGGGCCTTTTGAAGCCACTGTATTCACATTGCATATTTAATGTGTGTAAAACTTTCTTTGTAAGCCAGAGAAACACACATGTATAGAGCAATACTGTGATTAAATGTGTTTCTGTAGCTCAACTGTAGCAGTGCAAAGGTTGTGGGTTCGATCCCAGGGAACACAAGTACTGATAAAATGTACACCTTGAATTCACTGTAAGTCGCTTTGGATAAAAGTGTCTGTCAGATGAATGAATGTAAATGTGATGTTGGTGATCAGGCACCAGGCAGGTGATCGGCAGAGATGTTCTGCGAGCTGTGACCAGTGAGGATGGTGATGACATCACATACTCTGTGGCAAAACCTCCTCGTCTGGGACGAATAATCAGACCCAACCAGCAGGGACAGTTTGAAAAGATCAGCAAATTCACACAGACGGAGGTAAAGAATGTTGCACAATCACATCTGTGATTACATTATTACTGTCATTAAAATCATTGTTTTTAATCTGTTTGACCCTCAATGTAATTAAAGCCTCTGCCTCAAGAGGGCAGCGTCATGTGTCATTTTCATTATGGACTGTAGTGGGCAGCACTGGACTCAGCGTGTGTCTGTGTTTCAGCTGGATGCAGGTGCTGTGTATTACGAACACCAGATGCCCTCTGAGCCCTTCTGGGTGCTGAGAGACTCCATTGATTTGGCCGTCTCGTCACCCCCGGCAACAGAGTTACGTCACAGTTTGCCAGTGACAGTGTCGTACTACGCAGCCAATCCAAACGTGTCGTCTCAGCTCTGGAGGAACAAAGGTAGCTGTGAATAAACTAACTTTATACCAAACTAGTTACATCCATAATATCACAGGAAACGGACTCCGGTTCTCATTGCAGGCCACATATCTGGCAATTTAATTTAAAATGAATTAAATTTAATGTAATAATTCATGATGCATTTGTAATTACAGAGATAGCTAAAGTGTGAGATTACAGCAATGTGTGGTTGACTCGAGATTAAAGCTGTAGCTGATCTTTTCTTCTGTTGATGTGTTGCAGGTGTTTCTGTGGTGCAGGGTCAGTCTAAAGTGATTGACCGCTCAGTGCTGGACGCCTCTAATCTTCTGGCCAGTTTGCCTGAGCAGAAGCGGGCAGGCCAGGACATCGTGTACGAGGTGCGTCGGTTCCCCGTTCACGGGCGACTCGCGCTCGGTGGCTCCGACCTGCCCCGCGACGCTCCTCGCTTCCTGCAGGACGATGTGTCACGTGGTGATCTGGAGTACCACCACCACGACTCCGGCGCATCTTCTGATAGCTTCTCTTTCCGCGTGTATTTGAACCCCAGCGGCCGCGCCCCACAGGCCCAGCCCACCGGTGTGGTTCTGGAGGAGATTTTTAAAATCTCCATGAGGCGACGAGACTCAAACCCTCCTGAACTTGCGAGCTTGGACCTGCTTCTGGAAGCCCCGCAGGGTTCCACGACCATCGTCACCAACAAATATCTCAACGTTGTGGACCAAGACAGCACGCCTGATGAGATTCGTTTTACCATCTCCAAGAGTCCCGCCAATGGATATCTGATCTACACAGACACCGGAGAACGCATCGGACAGTTCAGTCAGGAAGACATAAACGCAGGACGGGTGGCATTTGTCAGCGATGGAAGTCTGTCAGATGGCTTCATGGAGTTTACTGTGTCTGATGGGAAACACCAAACAGATCCCTACACCCTGCACATTGGAATCCTGGACCGAACTCTGGTGCTGAACAAAGCTCCAGAGATCCACATCAGACAAGGCGACGAAGAGACTCTCATCACTGAAGACATGCTAAGCGCCTCCACGGGGGGGCCAGTCAAAGAGGACGTGATTTACGAGATCACTAATGGTCCAAAATATGCAGCCGTGATGGTGGACAGACAGCTCACCACAGCATTCACACAGACGCAGATTAAGGAAGGACGAGTAAGCGTCCGTTTTGTCAAGTCCACCTCACCGAGAGACAGCGTGGCCTTCGTGGCACGGAGCCGAGCTGCAAATGTTTCCTCTGTCCTCAACATTACAGTGAAACCACTGGCAAACGTTGCCCAGAATCCTCTGCTCCCCAAAGGCGCCACCGTACTGGTGGACAGAAAGTTGCTGGATGCTACACCTCTAGCCAACAAGACCAGAAGTTCTCCGACCTTCAGCGTGATCCAACAACCACAAGGAGCTCGGTTCATCAAAAGGGGCGGGACCGAAGACGGGCAACCAGTAAGCTCCTTCACCCAAAGAGACCTGGATGAAGGAAAGGTTGCGCTGGAGATTCTAAACACAACTGGTGGTCAGAATGTTGAAGGTCAGGGTGATGAAGCTCGGTTCCTCCTAAAAGCTCACGGCGTTCCTCCTGCAGAATGTGTGCTGCCCTTCCAAACAGCCCCTTATGATCCTTCTAGAGCTTATGGTGCCACGCTCCTTAAAGTTCCTTCACCTGTGTCCATAGGTCAACCTGAACCCAGGTGGAGAGAAGATGGTGACGTTGCTTCTAAAAGCACATCTGCGACTCCTGTGGTGTCCAGACGGAATACGCTGTGGTCGATCCTCATACCCATCCTTGTCATTCTTCTTCTAATGCTCCTCGCTGCACTTCTGGTCTACTACCTGGTCAGACGCAACAAAACCGGGAAGCACAATGTCCAGACTGTGTCAGCAAAGCCGAAGAATGGAGAGATGAGCCAGGAGACATTCCGAAAAACCGATCCAGCAAACAACATCCCCATGTCTAACATGGACTCCAAAGGGGCGGATCCAGAGTTAATACAGCAATGTAGGACAACAAACCCTCCACTGAAAAAGAACCAGTACTGGGTTTGAGATGGAGAGGAGTTTGGGACAGTGTGGCGTTTGGTTCATTGTGTTTTTAAGGCCATGAATCATTCAAGGCTTTTTTAAGTCATTCCAGTCAGTGTTATACAAATTTAGTACCATAATGATGCTTATGAAGTTTAGCACATACACTCTTAAAAAGCTTTTAAAAGGTTCCTCCATAGATGCCCTAGAAACACCATTTTTGGTTCGCCAAAAAACCTTTCAGTCAGCAGTTCTTAAAACCATAGAACCATTTCTTTCTTACATTTTCATAGTCTAAAGAACCTTTTGTGAAACCGAAAGGTCTTACACAGGTTCTTTGTGGAACCATGCAGCCAAAAATGGTTCTTCTATGGCATTGTGAAGCACCTTTTTAAGAGTGTGTATGATTATGAAAGTTCTTAAATGTCACAACCTGAACTGTATCTGTATCTCATAGAAAATAAATCAATTGAGACTATTTCATGGTACTTTTGGACACGAACATACATTTGTTATGTTTGAGCAAATCTTTGTGTTTCGGTGGTAAATGACTTAAAATGTTTTTTTCACGTTTCTGTTTTGTGTTTGTGCCTTTTAAACAGATCAATAATTGTGTGTCTTGTTCCCCAGCATCCAGTTTTCTAGGTGACACATTGTATGAATTAAATGATCCTTAGAGAGTTTTGCATCCTCTATGTTTTGAAGAATGTTCCAGTTAAAACTCTACAGACAAACATCTGTGATGTGCTTTCAATCAGCACTGAAAATCATTTTCATTTATACACACACGATACACGAGACTATTGACATGAAACTGTTCTGTCCTCAGGAATTATTGATAAATGCAGACGGCTAGAAGTGCATTAAACAAACTGTTACATTTTACCCCATAGCAAAAAGCTTATATAGCAAATCCATTATTGTAGACATATATTGTAGACGTATATTAGACAAACTGAGGAGCTAGTTGAAATAATTTTGTGCTGTCTGACGGCTCACCACAGATGATGTTTATAGAGCTTCTGCTGAACCCAGAACATTCCTTTAAAAATCCTCAAGTTCTACTTTGTAAGATTACAGCCTTTTTTTTATTGTGTTGTGATTGGTTGATGTTTATACAATCAAATGCAAAGTTTGATGTTTTGAGAGCAGATTCACGTTCACGAATATCATACCAGTATGTGTTAGAAAGAAACTGCTTTCTGAATTTATTTTCTTACATATCTTTTATTGTATTTGTTTGTCTGTTATTGCTCATCCGCTGCACTGATCACAGGCACTGAAGAACTGTTTCATGCTTCACAATTACAGCTCATACAGGAAGTGAGTCAGCAGAATGTGTTCTCGCTCCTGATTGGCTGCAGGGAAGGTATGAGGTCATGATTTTTCCACAGCTCAGTTCACATGCAGAAAGACTTGAGCTGTAGATTCACTTATAAAAAGAAATGATGTGGCTTTATGTATAATTGCAAAAGTTGAAGTGTGAGCATAAACGTTTAACACCATTCTAGAGTTTAAAGTGTAGAGCAGCTTCTGCCTAATTTCAGGAAATTTATATCACTGAGAATTTAATTCACTGCCTAATTCATAAATTTAGATGGATTTACCTAATTAGGTCACATTCCTTTATCAGCATCCTCACTGGTCATGGAGAACATTCCAATCGACCAATCAGATTTCAGAGTTAGGGGTTTGACAGGAATGAATCTTGATCCAGAAACTATGTTTGCTCGGGTGAAAGATTTGGTGCTTTTTTAACCACAGTGACATTTCAGATTTCACACTTTTCACGATCATTCCAGCATTTTATTGACAACAAACACGGTCTGTTCCAATGTACTGCATATGAAATCAATATCACTGAATGACTTTCCCCTCTTTCTGTATGAAGCTAGAGTTAAGTGCATATCCTGGGGTTATAGAAGCCCGTCTGAGAGATCTCAGGACGTTTTGTATCTGTGTTTCTGCAGTGCAGAATGAGATTAAAACTCAGGATATCGATACTGTTTGTTTTCTGAGTATTTATGAGGATTCGTTACTCTCACAATAAATCATATAACCCCACAATCTTCCTGTTTGTGTTTGGATTCTGTTTGCTTGTAAATATTATTTGGACTCGCATAACCTGTCATGAGAATCACGTTTCTTCAGCTCAAGAGATTTCTTGTGGGTGAGACTTTTCCTTTCCGGTGTTGTAATTTATTTTAGCCGCTTTTGAGAAGTTTGTGAACGTGCTTTTCTTTATGTTCCTGTAGAATAAAAATAGTTCTTCAGTCCCCAACAACATCATAATAAAAAAAGAAAAAAAACCCTGTTTGCTGGATTCATTTGTTTCTGCCAATTACATCCCAACATAACTAGTAAATGTCATTATTATAAATATTGAAATAGAGTTAAGTGTTGTTTTAAAAGTAAGCACAGCTGTAATAAAGTGTTTGATGTGAGCAGCAGGGGGCGCACCGCGCTGTGTTACTCTATAAGAGTCATTCTTTCCTATCAGACGCTCTGTGACTCTTCCTCTGGACTGAAGACAACCCTGCAGCTCAGCACCGCTTAACTATTACAGCTTCTCAGTGTAATTAACCCACTTTTATTTTACTAATGAATTTTATTTCATTTGTAATTATTGTTAAACAAATAAAGACGCTTGTTTCTATTTATCTGTGGACTTTTATTTTGAAATCTCACTCGTCATGAAGCTCGCCGACAGACGGGCAGTAAAGCTGTCCCAGCCAATCAGATTACACGCTGAGTGCATAAGCCACGCCCACCTTTAAAATGCGTGAGGCTGTGGCAGTATGACGTCACCTGACTGACAGGTTTACTGAATGAGTTTGTTAGTTCTGGTTAACAGTGGCAGAACACTAGTAGCTTTAGTTATGATTAGTCTTATTTTACACCAGTGTAAACAAGCAGGTTTATTAGCAGCATCTGTTCTTGGTTAAGACATTTATTTTTACTTTGATGTAAAGTTATGAGTTTAAATCATGTCATGTAGTCAATATTAATGCATGAATAATCATAAAACATTAGAAAACAATACAGTGTAAATGTATGGATTATTATATACGACATGTGTCATACTGGCTGCAGGTGTTCAGACGCTGGAAACATTTGCACAGAAATGCAGAAGTGTGTTTTGGAAAAAAGGAAAGTTGCATGTTACAGGTCAAAGAGAAAGAACAGTCAGAAAACTGGATCTCTCTGTGTAAATCTGTTTCATTATCCACCAGCAAAATTCCTAAATCTCATCACTTAGAAAACAGTAGCTTTTCTTTAACAGACTGTGTGGTTTTGTGATCATTCATGTCTGCGTCACGTTTGTTTAATCCTGTCTGGGTGAAATCAGCCCCACAGTTCCGCTTTTTACATCCTGCGTCTGTGTTCACATTTCCAAACTTTAAACGAGCTCTTCCTGCTTTCACCCACGTTTCCATATGAGGTCACTTTTGTATCCATTACATCATCTCACAGCCTTGCTTTTAATTGGTTGAAACACTGTCGTCATGGCAAAACAGGGTTATGGTGGTCTCTTAGAGGAACAGTTTTGAAGATTTGTAGGTGAAAGCTGCCAGCAGAAAACAGTGTCGTGCCCCAGTTACAGTGTGTGTGTGTGTCTGGGTATGTGATCTGAGACCTTTCATCACTGTCTCTGCTGGGACTTTGGTTTCCGTGGCGATGTCTGATGCCCTGGGGCTGAACAAATCATACACAGTAGCAGAGTGTACTGTACCTTTAAGAAATGACTTCTGCTAAAACACTTATTGTCTCTGAACTCCCGCCACAGCAAGCAAAGATTAATCATTGAGAACATACATATAACATACAACTCATGTTTTAAATTACACACGGTTCATACAGAGCTGTGTAAAGCTATCAGTTAAAAAGTCCAAAAAACAATCTTATAAGTTCTCTTTCTTATAAACAGTGATTTCAGTTAGACCCAGAACAGTCAGATGGAGAGGAGAACCCTTATAAGTTCTACTAAGAACTTTTATTCTCTAGTTCTGGTTTTAAAGAATCCAGAAACCAATTTCTAATCTGAACAACTTATTTTGTTTGTTATTCATCGATTGTTAACTTGTGAACCATCAGACTGACAGAATTCAGTGAAACACAGTTGAATAGATAGTTTGCACACGTCCTCTGAAAGCAGGATTAGGTTGTTTACTGTATGTTGGGCCTGAAATACGCCCAGAATTTTATCAGCCAGTATCAGGGCAGCAGTTCATTGGCAGTAATATTATTGACTTACTGAGATACAGAGTTTAAAGAGAGTGACAGCCGCCCTGCTGTTCTATGACCTCACTGTTCTCTGTCCTCTAGAACATGGACTGTACAGTTGATCTCAATGCACTATAATCTATGACCTCTGATCTACAGATTTACTGCTCTAGAACCACTCTGATTTATAATTTAATCGCTCTAGAACAGCTTCACCTCTTTACTGCTCTAGAATTGCTTTGTATATTAACTTTATTGCTCTAGAACCCTGCCGCTCATAACTTTATTGCTCTAGAACTGCTCTGTGACCTCACTGCTGTATGATCTCACTGTTTTTACAGTTCTGCTGCTCCATCAATAAAGTTCCACTGTTTCAAAATCAATTAAAAAAATGGTGATCTCACAGCTGTGGCATTATTTTTGAAAGCATCAGTGCGTGTCTCTTTAAGAGCTTCTGAGCATGTCTGACTTTACTGTGTTCATACCTGCTTCTTGAACTTGAAAAAGTAGGGTGAGAATCTGTCTGGCGTGCTTCTCAACTGTAGTCCTGTGGACTTACATCACTGCCCATTTGGTGCCGTGGGTCTCCAGGACCAGAACTGATAACCAATTTTCCAGATCAGAAGTTCTCCAGTGAATTCCCCAGAGCTGCAGAGTTTATCTCCAACCCTAATGACTCTCACCTGAAGCTGCTAATCAAGATCTTGGGGACTGACAGAAACATTCAGGCATTCAGGTGTGTTGAGGAAGATCAGAGCTGAACTCTACAGCTCTGTGGACCTCTAGGAACATGGACTTGAGGCCTCTGTTCTAGATTAATTATTAGCAGCTGGGGCCCGGAGCCCACCAGAGGACCTCAGTAAACTTGTGAGGGTATTTTTACTTAACATCAGGAACTACATATGGACTAATGTTTTACTGCAGGCGACCTATGAAACAGCTGTAGACGTTCACAGCATCCAGTGAATCAGATTCACAGATGTTTGTGGGATTTAGAGGGAAAAGCAGCAGGATTTGGGTTGTTGTTGAAGGAGTTTTTAAAGCATGTGAGGAATGTAGCCTCAGTGTTCTTGGGAAGTGACTGTTGTCTTCTGGGAACGTTAGCTGGCCGTATGACAAGAGGCGGAGAAAGGGGAGGGGTCCCACGATGAGGGCGTCTCTCTCTCTCTCTTTCTGTTTGATCTGGCCTGTATCGAGTATCTACATCTGCTGAATTTAGTAACCCATCCTCTCCCTCTTTATATAACAGTCATTATGAAAAAGCTGATACATCAGTTATATTTGCTGTGTATAATGCAGTTTATTCAGTTTATAATGCTGAAGAACCTCAAGGAGTCTAAACTAGTTTTTTACTAGTTTAATAGCATTATTCAGCATAATAAACTTGCAAAGAAAACTTCTGAAATGCATATTGTTTCCTAGATACTAAGTTTGAGAGCATTATTGCTGTCAGAAATCTCTCTAGTGGTTGTTTATGTTGCTCATTTGCATAAACTCAGATCCTTCTCATACACGTCACCTTTATACACTGAATATACTGGAGTTATAAGAGTTATTGGATCATCATGATGCAATATTGAATAATGATGACATCACACTTACAGCTGCTGTGTGTAAATACAGCGTAACTTCTCTCTCGACTGAAAGGAATTTTCTTAAATCCTTCTTAAGAAGTCAGAAGACCTTTGGCCTACATTACGTTCCTCCTGATGGGAAAAAAGGGTCTGGATGGATCTTCAAGAGACTTTGAAGGTAATATTTATGGATCTGCTGTCTGGAGGGTCACAGTCAGAGACAACCTGCAGATGTTCAGCTGAAGAGCTGAAGTCATGATTGATCAAAGAAATACATCCGACATTCCTTAAATCTTTAAAGCTCATAACAAACCCTCAAATAAAACCTAAACCTTGTTATTAAAACATTAAACCCATTTAATAATTTCTAAAAGGACAGAATTGTCTCTTTGCTATTTTTGCTGTTTTTCTTATTTTTAGACACTTTTTGATTTAGATACTTTGTAACTTGTAAAATGTGTATTCGGGTTCAAGACAATTGTGTGTAACCCAAAAGATGCCTCTGAAAAATCTCTGATGATTTCCTGTTTGAAGAGATGGTCTGTGGGAACCATAACAGCACTTGATCGGTCTGGCAGATGTTATAATCTGTAAAATCTGTGTGAAACTGTAAAACTTCATGTCACATTTTAATACCACAGACACATTGTAATATATGTGGTCTGTAGTAGTTTCATTTTCAATACAGTATACATTTCATGTGATTTTTCTGTCCACGTTTCCTAATGAGTAAAATGTGTCTTTGAGAAACCGTAACTCAAACCTTACAAACGTTTCTGAAAAGACAACACACAAAGACACTGAAGCACTTTTGAGATCTCTTTATTCAGATCCCGTTTAACACCAGAGAAGTGAAAATCTACATGATATAAAATCTAATGTTGTCCTTACAGTGAGTCACAAGAGCAGCTTCTGCCCTCACACGTCCTACAACAGTCCAACATCATCTGACGTCCCCCCAGAGTCCATTTATTAAAGCTACAGAATGTTTTTTCATGTCCATCTTCTGCAGACGTTCTTCTGATCTGCTCGATGTTTCTCCTCTTTGCCATTTAAACATGTTATTATTTGAAGAAGGTGTGAATCATCTCCAGATTTACCCTGATAAAACATCACTGCTGTCTCGAGCACGAAACGCAGGAATCCGTTTGGAAAATGGAGTGTTTGGATTAGACTAGTCATGGAAAACTGTCCTGCTTTGGTATGAGGAACTCAGCTGTGAGGTTGAGCTCAGCTGTATCTTGGAATGTCAGCGAAGTTGCCAAGTGGACACAAGCAACCGCAACACACGGTCTGTTTGTGTTCCAAAGTTTTCCAGAGAATAAGGAGCAGAGGTCTGTGTTTATGTGGATTTCCCCGTCTTTACCAGAAAAGAAACCCCTCGAGGGATGGGTCAGCGATCCTCGAACTGATCTGAACCTACAAACATCTCCGGTGAGCACAAACATCTGGGTACAGAAATAACATTTCTGAAAACCACAAGACTGGTCTGTTCTCACGCACTCAAAAATACTGTTCAAATCAAGATGCCCACAAACACATTTTACTTCTGTTATGTGATAGATTTGTGTGTAAACAAAGTATTTTGTGGGAAAAAAAGTGTTGGGGTGAATTCATTTCATCCATCTGAAACTGATTGCAGAAAAAAGCTCAGTTTGGAGGGGCTGCAGTATAACAGGCTGTTGTGATGTCAGCCAAAACGAAAAGTCATTTCAAACAAGTTATTACATTTTGATTAAAGGATATAGAGGAATTATTTTATTTGGAAAAATGTGCACAGATGAATCACTCACAACGAGACCAGGAATGTGTCTTTAAAAATGAACAGGTTCTGTTTTGATGTTAATTTAAGTGAATAAATGCACTGCTATAGCCGGTTCTAAGATGTAAATCATTCTGTTTTTGTTAAATCTCTGAGACTCTTAAAATAAAACTAAACGTTTCTGCGTTGGTCCTCAAGAATTACTAACTGTGCAAACAATAAACATTCAAGTTCACAATCTGAAATTTGAGGCAAGTTTTACAGTTAAACCAAAGACTGTAACTCTTCACCACAGAGTCGCTCAAGACTGCAGCCTTACAATCTACATAAACCCACGTACCCCTGAAAGCTAAAAAACTAAAAAACAGACACTTCTGTTTAAAAGAGGAACAGAAATTGAGTTCTAAGTTTACTCCAAGTCCCCTCAAGTTCTCCTGAGGACTCAAAAAGGAAGATATTAGCTTCCTTTTGTCTTACAAACACCCTGAAGAAACGTTTCCGCTAATTCTAAAATGCTAATGCTAATACTGAAGTGTCTGAAAGTCTCGTGTGGAGATTCTCTCAGGTTTCACAACATGATTTGCAATAAAGGTGCTGTAAGCGGTTTAATTCTGAAAGGTCACGTATAAAATAACAGATATTACTGAAACAGTCCTGTAAAATGTTTCAGAGTCAGGGGAGTGGTCTAATTTTAGCCATTCTAAAACTCAGCCAATCAGAGGCAGTCGCTGTCTGTCAGTCATTATGTGTTCAGATTTACTAGAATGATCAACGTGTCTCTGGGGGCGGGTTTTGGAGAGAGGGTGTGTCTTTGAAGAGACAGGGCGTCTAATTCAGTGGCAAGTCTAACAAAAGTTAGTGAAATGGCTACGATCGCTTACAGCAGCTTCTGTAACTCGAGTAACATAGCAGTGTGTGACCCACAATGCTAATGTTCATCAACTCATCAGCATGGAAAAATCCTACACAAATGTGACATCTGGACCCGTGTTCATCTAAAACTTACTTCAAATGACTCTCATATCACGTGAACCTGCTGTCTTCACTTCCTGCTCACCAGAATGTCTAACAAATTCACCTACAAGATCATGTTTTCATTGCCATTGAAAGAGTTACAACAAACTAGCCTAATCTTCTAGCAAGCTGCTGAGGTTAGCATCACTGCTAGCACCAGCAAGCCTTTGATAGTTCGAATCTGATTCATTTTGTTCTTTCAGTGTGACGATACCATGACAAAAACATTTCTGGAGTCTGATTACCATCCGCTGACACACACTCGACTTGATGATAAAGTGTAACATTGTAACAATATTCTAGCAGAAATTTAAATAAATTTCATAGTAAACTCAAAGATACAATATACTCGTATGGTTTATCAAAGGCAACGATATTGTTTGTTTCTTGGGTTAAAAGTGCAGAAGCAGGAAGGTCCAAGTTCTTTAATAAAAAATCCTTAAAAATTAAAATAAAAAATTTATTTAAAAAAATCAAAACAACTTTGGGAGTAAAAAACTCTTGTATACATCCATACACAGGAGTGTTGCATCTCCATGACGACCCAAAGGTCAGGGGTCGGGCTCTAGAGCGTGTCGTACATGCGTAGGGTCCTCTCTAACTGCTGCCCCACGCGCTGGTAGAATGCGATTTGTTGGCGGAGGTACGCCTGCATCATGTCTTTGAAGTCCACTTCCCTGCGCTGGTGGAAGTGGTTCATCTCAGCCTGCAGAGCGAACCCCACAGTCCTGCAGCGCTTCCTGATGCCGTCTGCCTCCTCCTGGTCCATCTTCCCCTCGTCACTCATGCGCTGAGACTCCTTCACCTTCGCAAAAGCACCTGAACGAAAGAAAGAAAGATGGTTTTGAACAACACATGCGTATATTTACACGTTCACACACGTTTGGATCAGCGCATCTCTGATCTTGCTCGGATGTTGTTGGATTAAAGAGTCTTTTGTATCAGATTTGTCTGACATTGTAACCAGTATAACCGGTTTTAGCGTGTATGAGAAAGGTTTGTGTCACGCTCCTGTTACAACAGGATAAACGCTGATGAGAATCTGAGCTCTGACTAATCATGTGACTGAACATACAGAGACATCAATCACACACGTGCTGAGACACACAGATCACAGACTCACAGCACATCCGTCTGATCTGAGCTCTGTGTTTGACATGAGACATTCTCAACACACTTTATCTGCTGAACTACAAACAAACATCACACGCTTGTGTCTCCCGTCACACACAGTCTGTATGTAAACTGTGTATGTAAAACATTTCCTCGTGCAGCATTTAAAGTTTCCACCCTGTTTCCTACTTTACACAAAGGCTGTTTGTGCTACTGTACTTCAAATGTGTTTGGTTTAGTTTCAACAAATTATGAGAAGCTTTACTTTCTGAAAATTAGATTATGTCTAAAGTATTTTAAACTCTTTTTATTCAGAAGAACAAAGATATTCTGTTTCAGTTACAGTCGCCTTTAATCGATGATAAACGACAGTGCCTTACATAAGCAGCCAGTGGTGACAGACACAGCCCAGCACTGACCCCCCGTCTCTCTCTCTCTCTCTGTTCTCCAGTGAGTGTATGATCTAAACATTCCCTCCATCTCTGAGATGAATGTCAGGAGCACAAAGAACAGACTTAAAGCCGCAGACCTGAACTGAATGTGTCTCACAGCACAGCCGTGGAAACACAGGAATTTCAGACTGGAAAAACAATTCAAGCTCAATTTATCTGGGAGCAAATGTTTTACACCAGAAAGAAACAAACTATACTGACAAACACTGAACCAAAAACAAACAAAACACTTCACAACAAGTGTGTCACAGTCTCTTTTTTAAATATGAAGATACACTTTTTAAAATTACTCTTAAAAAGCTGTCAGGCATTAGTGGACCATGTCCATAGTTCATATAATGAGCTACACATGTGGTTTTTCTGCAGGACACCTGTGTGAAACTGACTTCATACATCCACTGAAACTCTCCGACACAGAAACAGCTCAGGAAAAGAGAGGTCATTTCTGAGAAAAGATCTGGCAACATCTGTTTGGGCCACAGTTTCTGGTTGTCCATCTTTCACACAGTCCAACCAACTAGCCTGAACTCTGAAATTGTGATTTTTAAGTCAACATTTTTTATTTCTTTCATGGAACGCACAAGTGGTGTAAAAAACACTCTCTTGCACATAACTGAACAGGAAGTGGATAAAGACTGAAGCTGAACATGACTGAACAGAACCATTAAGCTTTCATTAGTGCTTTGAAATCATCTGAGAAACATTAATTTACATGCCTCACAGCTCCAGTCCCATCATGAAATATATGAAGAAAGCCAAAGATATTCTTCAGAAATCCACCTGTGATGTTCTTCAGGAGAAAACATACAGGTTTAGAACAACATGAAGTAAATAATCGGACACATCTGTAACTTTGAGGCACGTGTGTGAAGTAAAACCGGTCTAGCTTGTTTGTCAGAGATGGAGAAGAATTTGAGGTCCTGCCCTGACATGTTGTTCCTCTTCATTTCAAAACTAAAATCATTCCAAAAAACACTGAACAACTTCCCTGTAGTGTTTGTGCTTGTGTATTACTCAAAGATCTGGCAACATAAAACAGAACCCGCAGAACCCGACCCATCAGAAAATCATGCTGCTGTGCACACAGCCCGAGGCCCAAAACCCGGCCAACACACACAACAGACAAACATGCTGTGATTGTTTATTGCTTTGACTGACCTACACACACAGTCATGAAGGTCTGAAGGGGTCTTTTCTGTGATGTCACTTCCTGTTTTATGATTTTTGTCATAATAAAAACTGATCCTCACAAGACCAGACAGTTAAAAGAGCCACTAACATTCAAACTGCACATTTAAATCTGGTACACACACACACAGACTGTACTGAGCGCGCTCAGTGAGGGCTGTTTTAATTCTCCTGGTCATGTGTTGTTTTCACTCTTTCACCCTTTTCCTGTGATGTCGTGCAGCTCATGAGAGAAATGAAAGATCAGATTTCATGATTAATGAAGTCTGATCTCAGACCAGTATGAGGTAAACAACACAGACGCTCTACAAACACGCAAGCAGAAACAACCAAAATGATCACAGACTCACAAATGTCAATCAAATCCTTATGAAAGTCAAGCTCCGCCTACATTATTCACTTCATGAACAAAATCAACATTGATTCAATATCAGAAATCAATTAACATAAAGCTGAAATAAAGACTGTTGCTATCAGAGAGATGATTATTAGTGAGCAATACAGTGAAATCTAACTGCAGATAGTTTTCTGTGTACATTAGTCACCATTAGCAACTTTTATCTTTTGTGCACCAAAATCCATTGTGTAGAATCACAAACTGTAATTATGTTACGACCATTACAGGGTGTGTATGTGAAACTGGAACGCACACACACATAAGATAAGAAGAAATCGAGGCAAATATTTGCTGAAGGTGGTTATTTGAGTAACTCAGTAATTTCTACAGAATAACACAATTAACTACCCATGAGAGCACAATGGTGATGGATAATGGTGATATTTTCTCTGGTCACTCCTACTTTAGGATTAAACCTATAACCACTGAAAAGGTTCAGAACTATTAGCTTTCCACTCTAATCCTTATGTGTCATGTGACCCTCATGTGTCATGTGACCAGTCACACCTCTGGCCTACTTAAACTCAAACGACACACACACCTGTGACGCAATACTAGCTACACACTTATAAAACACTTTCTGCTATTGTATTCACAATCTGTGAGAGATTACAGGATGAATATGACATTTCTCTGTATTTACATCAGACTTTAAACAGGTTTCATCACCACTGCAACTATAACTGGTGTAATCACATTCAATCACAGTTTCTCTGATATCACAGCCTCAATAAAGGTGATGTGGGTGATTTTGTTCCTGGAATGTTAAGCAGAATGTGTCTCTACAACCTTACAGATGTCACATGTCTTTACAACACTGAGATGCTGGTTTACACAGACACAATTTACACTTGAGTATGTGTAAACACCATTATGTCTATACATGAGAAGATTAGAAAACATAAATTAAGGGCTGTCTAAACATTTGCCTATGGTTGTCAGTGCTGGTGTGTAACAGCGTGTTGTGTGTTAAAGTCTGACTCTCTGAACCGATAAATTCTTAACATCACTTTCACATTCCACAAACGCTTCATAATGAAAGCGGAAACTGAGCCAGGAACCGACTGAACTTTAATGTCTTAAACTGGACTGTTTAATCACTCCATTCACTTCCTGTCAAGAATTTATTCTTAACTCCTGTAAATCTTTCCAAACGCATCATTTCTCCACTGAAAAACAGCTCCGCACGCCAGTTTTGGGAGTTACCACATTTCAGGCTGTTAAACTAAAACTCACTCCAGTCCTGAATCGAAGGGCCACGAACCCCTGTTCTTATTAACAACACCTGATTGGCTGCCTGCAGGTATGATGTCACTGGGTCACCTGCTGCGCGCCCCACTTATTAGCTAACTGTGAATTTAAAAAACAGTGGATAGCACTGTGAAATCAGAGGTGTGGGAACAATTTAAAAATGAAGTATTTAAAAAGATTGAGGTTAAGTTAAAAATACAGCATTTGATCTTTGTATTAGCAAACATCTAGAAAAGTAATTCATAATCTGACATTATTTGGCCTATTTTACAAAAAATGAACCAATAAACCTTGTGCAATTATTAGTTAGAGCTCATTTTACCTTTCTGCAGGTGGATGATGTCAGGAAAGTTGGACAGCAGGCCCTGATACAGCGACAGTTTATCCAGCATGTGAAACAGGTCGTACTTCGGCTGCTCTGCAAACATCTCACCAATGTTCTCGTAGGTGCGGCCGGTGTGAGCGATGGCACTGCTCAGGGCGTCCGAGCTGTAGGGGGGGTCCAGCTGAAACGCCTGGCTGATGGACTGGAAGGCGTTGCCAAGCTTTTGAAACTCCTTCCTGAAACCTCCGAGATGTTTTCGAACCAGTTCTGAGGTCACGTGTGTGAGCTGCATCACACTATCATCCATCTTCTTGGCGAACGACTTGAAGGAGTCGATGCGTTCCTCAACGTCCTGAAGGTCCTGATGCTCGTTGGGAATCTGAAAGGTGAGCATGAAATGAGCTCCAATCATCTCGTCCTTCTCCGCACGCCGCTTCCCGAGCTTCCACTGTTTGTCATCTGCACACATCAGGAAGTGCTCGAACCCCTCGTACTGAGACAGAACAGGGTGGCTGGTCATGTGATTCATCCATAAGATCAGTCTCCTCTTCCTCTTCTCGATGAAGTCTTCTTCAAACCGACCCGTGGCCTGTTTCTCTGGGAGGTGGGGCACGGAGATGACTGTGAATTTGTGCAGTAGTCTGTTGTACAGCCAGTCGAAGTGTTTGTAGCGGCGATACACTGGCCTGCTGGTGTGACTTGGGGTCACGCGGTATGAGATGTAAGTCTTTATGCCCTTGAACTTCGTCTGTTTCGTGGGGTCTTCAATGGAACAAGAGAAGGGCTGAGGGCTCTCCTTCCATTGGGGTCCTCGAGGGCCCATCTCTATACTGTAAGACTCGGCGATCTTAGCCATCATGGGCACGTCGCCAAGAATGAAGGCCTCCACACCAGACCGCACAAAGCTGGAGAATCTATTTAAGTTTCTCCCCACCATACTTCCCTTCCTGTTGCTTGACATGCTGTCCTGCCGTTCCATGTAAGGTTTTGCCCGGTAGTGGACATTTGGGTTGGAATAGCCGCTCTGGTGGGAATGTCCGTTGGCGCCCACCGCCCTTCGGGGGTCTCCATCGTCCACCACCGTGGAGCTGTCGTCCCAGTCATCCCAATCGTCATCGTCGTCGCTCGGAAGGGTCGCAGACTGATTGTGGAAGAACGACAGATCCTGCCCAGGTGAACTTCCAGGTGAGCTGAGGGACTGATCCGTCAGGTTGGATCCGGAGCGACTCCGGATTATGTGCACGTAGGAGGCAGGAAACAGACCTCGCTCACCTTTGCTGTTCTCGCCCTGTAACCAGCCGTCCACTGAGTTCTCGTCAAAAATCACCAGCTCCTCGTTCTCCTGTATGCTGATCTCCTCCTGGTTCTCGCTCTGGAAGGTGTACAGAGCTTTAGCCCTCACGGACATTATTGTAGCTTTTGCAAACACAAACACGGGAAAAAAGTCAACAAATAAACAACAGGGTTGTTATCAAAAGTCTCATCGGTGTATAACGTACAACATCTGGTCAGTTAGTTCAGCAGTGAAGAAGATTCATGTCTTCATAGACGTTTAAAAGAACGAAATCTTACATAAGACTAACGAGATCACAATCTCATCCGCTACATCTGTAACTCTGAAAGGAAAGTTTTACATGTTGCAAATCGCTGTTAGATTGTTATTCTCCAATGTTTCGTAATTTATGGCGTTTCATTATAAAACTAAACCCAGAAACCCACAAATCCTGCCCAGCAGAACCGCGTCTCCGGCACACGCGCACTGGTCTCTCTTATGTCGCTTTGTGACAGTTTTGTGACAGTTTTAAGCATTCAGCATGATGTAGAAACTTCAAGAGCACAAACACACACACACAGCTGCTCTGCCGTCCGGCTGAACTAAATTCCTGAAGAAAACATCATTCCAACATTTCTTCCCAGACGCAGATGAGGAATAATCGCATCTTCTGCATCCACAGTAAAACAGCTGAGGCGGGTTTATACTCCACAGATCGGGCTGTGTTCGCGCAGTTTGTTGAATAGAGACTCAGGAGGACTGTTTGTGGAAGTATTTCTTGACTTTAGCAGAAACGCAGTAACTCTTTCCATGACGTGACGGCAGAACAATGAGAGTCGCGCGCGGCGGCTCCGCGCGTTTCTGGCGCCTCGCGGCGGTCAAACTGCACACAGAGAACCAGCGTTTAAAGTTAACACTAAAACAACTAAACATCAGCACAGATTATCTGTTCAGTTATCCGGTTAAGTCCAGTAACCAGACTGAAGTTTTACACTGATTTAAAAACCTTTCACACGCGCTCAAATAGCAAGACGTTATTGTCTTTAACTGGAAATGTTTGTTCTTTAAAATATTTAATATATTTTACTTGTCCAATAATTGTTTCATTTTACATATAGAAATTACATAAATAAGTTTTGAATTATTTAAATGTTTGCATAGTAATCACAATAGATCGCTTATAATACTTTATTGTAGTTATATTGGACTTGTGATTTTAGTTCTTTTCTAAAAATCACATGCACTGATATAAATCGCGTCTAAATTGAAACAACACTGTAAAATAAGTTTTATTACACTGGTATTGTGTTAAACAGGGAAACTCTGTGATAGGTTTTGGTCGCCTCGCTGAGGAAACTCCGTGAAGGCGTTTGGTCGGCCACCGAGAGGAGTGATGACGTCAGCGCGCCAACGCGTTTGAACGGTTTCGCAGAAGGTAAGATGTTCGTTTCAGCGCCCTGACGTTCATTTGTGTCTAAGTGAGTCTTTGCGCTTTGTTTTGTGTTGTCCATCACCATAATCAACATGAATAAAGATCTGTCACGTGTTTGCTGTGTCTGGAGTCAGTGGGTGTCGTGATGGCGATGTTGTGGTAACACCTCGAGAACGTGTCATTGGTGCCTGATGGTGTTTTCATTGTTCTGCATGTTGTCACAGGTCCATCATGGAGGCGCTGACACAGGCTCTCTCCTCCAGCTTCTCTGTGTCCAGAGAACCCAACAGCACATCTGCGCCTCACCCGCGCCTGGCCCAGTACAAGAGCAGATACAGCGTCCTGGAGCAGAGCGAACGACGCCGGAGATTCCTGGAGCTCCAGAAAGAGTGAGTTCCTCCAGACGTGCTGGAGATGCTTGAGTGTGTGGAGATCTAATCACTGAGAGCTCATGTGATTTCTGGAAGTCATAGTGGAGGTTTATATGTGGAGGTTTTGACAGATATATAATGACAGCCAGCATCTACCATGTGTGTCAGCAGAAACCCACCATAAAGTCAACATGCATGTGTTGAAAACGGTTTAGAAACTGTAAGTAGATTAAATGCGTTCTGTCTGCAGGAAGAGGCTGAACTATGTGAATCATGCTCGTCGACTGGCTAACGGAGACTGGAGCGGAGCTGACAGTGAAGATGAGGAGGAGAAGAAGGATCAGCAGCTGGAGAAAAGCACAGATGAAGAAGGCATGGAGATCGAGGAGAGGAAAAAACTGCCGAGACATTATGCCAACCAGGTGCCTATAAAACTTACTGATAGAAAAAATGATCTTATAAAATTTAGTGGGCATAAAAATTGGCTGTTTTTGGTTCAGGTCTAGGAAACGATTAATTGCCTTTTGAATTCTGCAGCTGATGTTGTCAGAGTGGTTGGTGGACGTTCCTGCAGATTTGAGCTCTGATTGGCTGATGGTGGTTTGTCCAATTGGGAAGCGATCCCTCATCGTTGCCTCCAAGGTTTGCACCAATCACGTTTCACTTCCTTGTCGTTCATGGGCAGTGTTGTGCTTCATGTTTGTGTGGTTTTATCTTCAGGGATCCACCGCGTCGTACACTAAGAGTGGTTACTGTGTTAATCGATTCCCTTCTCTTATACCTGGTGGCAACAGACACAACTCTGCGCTGGGAAAAGGTCTGTGCTTCACCTGTGTTACAGCACAGTTCACATGAAACACAACACTGACACGTGTGTCTCTGTGTAGATTACACCATTCTAGACTGTATCTACAGTGAGGTGGACAGAACCTTCTACATTCTGGATGTCATGTGCTGGAGAGGACATCCCGTTTATGACTGTTCTGTGAGTCACAGCTTTCTGAACATTTACATAAACTTCATTCATTGCTACAATCATTCAAATTTATTTCTTTAAAAGTTGAATTCTAATGAATGTTTAATGTTGATTAGTGTCTTTATTTCTTATGTCATACAATAGCTAATAAAGCTGATATGACACTGAACTTAAATACAAACAAACAGGATGAATTTATTTTACAGACAGAATTTAGATTCTACTGGCTGCAGTCGAAAGTGGACGAGGTTGAAGGTCTTTCTGAAATTTCCAAGATTAATCCTGTAAGTAAGAAAATAACTGTGAATGAAATCTGTGCATTAAATGGAACATATAAAATAATAATAGAGTTTTTCATCGTCATTGTCCATCCAGCCTTCCTGGACGGGAGGAAGTTGTAAATTCTGAAAGTTACAGTATGTTTGCATAGTTGCATAGGTTTTGTGTTTTTTTGTTTGAGTTTCTCTTTAAGATCAGGCTGGACTTTGTGCATGTCTTTGTGTTGATTAACAGTCTGTTTTCTCTCTGCAGTTCCGATTTGTCAGTCTGAACAGCATCGACTGTTCAACAGAGTCCATTCAGAAAGCTCTAGCACATGAATACAGCTTCACTGTAAGAACATCTTTGATATGCTGTGTTTAAAGTCTGTGTGCTGCTCTAATAATGTTTCATTCATGTTAAGAAACATCAGTGTATCTATTGTAGGTGGATGGTCTTCTTTTCTATCACAAGGAGACCCACTACACCCCGGGCAGCACTCCTCTGGTGGGCTGGCTCAGACCCTACATGGTGGCTGATATTTTAGGTATGGAGGTACCACAGTGCCCTCTTACCAGCAAGCCTGAGTATGCCAGCCACCAGCTTCAGCAGATCCTGGAGCACAAGAAGACATCTACAGAAGTTCGCCCAGCAGATCAAAATGGCCGATATGAACTGGAACATCTCTCCACACCAGAGACACAGCTGGAGAATTCAAACACCAGCCAGAAGGAGAACATGGAGGTCTGAGATCCAGAATAAGACTGCATGACCTGCTTTTTCTAGAGCTCTTTTCTCAAGCCTGTACACAACTGAACTTCAGAACTATTTTGCTTTATTGCAGATGTTATTTTAGTGAGGGTACAGTTATCTGTATTAAATCATTCTGTGTTCTGTGATGCACATTTACATAAGTTGTTCATTAGATTTTAGATGATCGTTTTAAAAGATCTTGTAGAAGATCATTAAGCTGGTGGGAAGCTGATGAATTGTTTTTAAAATGTTACATTTTCAATAAAGTTTTACTGTATATGTTTTGATGATCCTTTCTGTGTTTCTAAATGCCCTAAAGTAAATTCCAGTATTTCTTCTAATAATTCAAGATTACTAATTAGTTTATATCTTATGAAAGTATGAGTGGTGCTTGACAGTTTACTGACAGGGATGTTGCTATGCAACAGTGTGGTCATGTGAGCAGCCTGTTTAAGACTGTGGACTGTTCATGTTACAGCACAGAAATGTATGTGTGATGGGTTATAAGCTCTGACACAGGATGGCTGTAGATTGTATCTATATATTGAGTGTAACCACAGCTTTTAACAGAACATGTCTCATATAGTTCTGTAGCATCAGATGACACCATATGCTTTACACTGACATACAAAAAGCACTTTTAAAAACACAGTAATTGTCTTTTAGGAATGTATTATTGTGTATTATATGTAACACTTTTGTATATGCACACACTTTGTGTTCTTATTAAACAATTTTACATTAGAGAAATACTCGCAAAAAGTATTATTAGTATGTCTAGTATATACAGTTTACCATCTAATGTAAATCTTATATAATGTTTATAACAGTATATAAAGTTTTAGTTTAATTTTCATGATTCTACAGTATTTTGTATAATGGCTTATGTTTGCCAATGAAACACTGGCATCATCAAAATCTCTCAAATGTCAAACATTGTATAATGAAGACAAAAGTGTGAAGGCAGATTATGGCGACGCTTCGAGGTCACGTCCCACAGTAAACCCAGAGCGTAATGTGAGAGGTATAACTGGAGAGTTTGGTTATTAGTCAACCGCTGCTTTCCAGGAACACAGCACCTGTCAGCCTAGATCAGACTTCCTGAAACACTCAAACGCTGTATCTGTCAAAACACCAGTCACAATTACTGGCTGTGAGTAACATGTGTCAAGCACTGAAACATGTCGACTCTGCAGGCCTGCTCGAAACACGGCTGTGTGCCGATGATGCACACAAAAGCTGTCTAGGTAGACAGCTCACAGGTCAGCCACAAACGGCAGCGTCTCAAATCTTTTCTTGTAGGTTTGTCTGTAGTTCAGTGTTGGTGTGATATTACTGTCATTTGTGTCCTTTACAGTGAAAGCACTTGTGTTCATGTTTCCAGCGTGAGCTCATAAGTTCTGCTGTCAGTCACTCTGGTGGAAAGTCGCCCACAGGAATCTCGTATCAGCTCAATTTATTGCTTTCCAGGACAGATTTAAACAATCAACATTTTCTTGACTTTTTTGTCACCCACAATATCTGAACAGAATGGAAACTCTTAGTAAAATATGCTGTGGAAGTGTATTAGTTAGCTATAGTTTGGGGACAGTTTGTCTCTAAAGGTTAGTTAAAAATAACAAAACCTCCATTTGTGACACATGTAAATGTCCTGATAAACTTTTTAGGGGGTAAAAACAGGGTTTATGTTAGCCTGCAGTAACATAGCTGATGTACAAATGTGGTATATGTTTATTCAGATTAGTAAACTTGTGAACATCTTAAACGAATCAATCTGTTTAAAAACTTCCTGTGAATGAACCGGCCGAACTGAGTCACAAAAGTTTGTCTCATTCACTTTAAAACACAGTGATATAAACTGCATTGAACTGTATTTTTTTTGTACCTACAGACACATAAATACATATATACAGGCACATGTAAATATATATAAATATATACAGGCACATGTAAATATATATAAATATACAGGCACATGTGAATATATATGAATATACAGGCACATGTAAATATATATAAATATACAGGCACATGTAAATATATATGAATATACAGGCACATGTGAATATATATAAATATACAGGCACATGTGAATATATATAAATATGTACAGGCACATGTGAATATATATAAATATACAGGCACATGTGAATATATATGAATATACAGGCACATGTGAATA
>JAZGTK010001810.1:0-35967 GCA_036877625.1 Ambastaia sidthimunki | reverse complement strand
AGTGTTTATGGAGTATTCAGTAGTATTTAAGTATATATCATATTCAGTAGTGTTAATATATGCAGTGATGAGTAGTTTAGTGTTTATGGAGTATGCTGAATGTTTAAGTACTTTTGTATGTTTATTTACTATTGAAGTAGGCAGTGCTGATTTTTTAGTTCTATTAAAGTATTCAGCACAGAGTATTACTGAGTGTTATTAGAGTATTACAGAGATGATGTATGAAGTTAAATGACAGATAAAGAGTTGCTGTTTATTGGGTGTGGTAGTATTGATCTCTTAGATAGTTATCAACACTACACCAGCGTTTTGGCTGTAATCAGGCCATATGCAAATAAGGAATGTGTTCCCTTTACACAAAGTTTTGTATGAAGAGGAAATACACATGAAAGGACGTAAAGATGATCATGGAGGTGTACTCCGCTAACTGAAGACTAACACACAGTAAGTGTGTGTGAGGCCCAGTGGTGCAGTGATGTGCACTTGATCATGCAGCTTGAACTCGTGAGTTGTTTTTCAGTAAATGTTTTAGCAATAAAACGCCATGTCTCTTCCTGGGAGGGCAGTTTTTGATCCAGGTTGTTATCCAGGTTGTGTGAATGTGTGTGTTTTTATCACCTCGAGTCGTTGTTTTCTGCTGAAGTGTTTGTGCGTTGTAGATTGTTGCTCCTGCAGTGAAAGGTTACTGTGTTCTAACCAAACCAACCGGCTGATGGTTTATCTGTTCTTCACCTTCAGTGAAAAGTGTTGATGCGTTGTTTGGGCAGAGGTGTGTGTGTGTGTGTTGTCTCAAGAACAGCAATATTTCCTGGGGCAAATTCATTTTCTATTGTAGGGAATTGTTTGGGTTAATGTTTTTAGTGAATAGTTGGGTGTATCTGGGTAATAAACGTCATGTTGTCATTGTTAGACATTGGAAAGAGGCACAGAACAGGTTTTACACAATTAACTACTGCTGCTTTAACACATAAGAGGCTGTTTTACCTCCACATCAGTGATCAGCTCTGCATTTATATTCTTTCAGACATTTTGTTCTAGACTCAAAGATCTCCATTTTCAGATTATGTTTGGATTTTCTGTGATCTGTTATGTTCAGATGAGATTTTATTGAATTTGATTAGCTGACAGGCTTTTGCACTTCTGAACTCTTTGTGCACATGCTGTTTTTATTTTACAGCAGTTGTGTTTTGCTAACTGAGACTGGTAATAAACGCACACACCGCAGTGGAAGTTCCCATAATGAATCATTTGAGCAGTAAAGATGAGGCTGTTGTTTTTCAGTTATAGTTCTTCTCAAAATTGAAAGTTGTCATCAGTTTAGTGTATTAGCTGTACAATTCCTCTGAAAAGTCAGCTGTGAAGGCTTAGTTTTGTCCTTCCATGTGATGAAAGTAAATCAATGCATTTGAGCTGAAAATGACCAAAAAGCACCCTAACAGACCAGAGACCAATTTGCTGAAATCTGGTTTGTGTTGACAGAAGTCATAAGGGTTTGAACAACAAGGCTGATTAACTTCATGACGTTGTTTGTTTTTAGATAAACTAACAGTATAAACGCACTGAGAGTGTGAAGGAGCTTCACAGAGGCTGATCTGAGGCCTGTTCAGATGAGCGTGTGTTTGTGATCAGGAACTTTGAGCAGTCGTCACAGTCTGAGCTCTGCAGGTTTGTAGAGCACATGAGGGACGTCTTTGTGTGTCTTGCCACGCTGTGCAAATGTGGTTTATTGCCTGGTAACAATTTAACCAACTCTCAGTTAACGTCCCCTTCCAGAGGAACTTGCAGGAAAATAAACCCTTTAAATGCCTGTGTATTGAAGCTGTATGTTTGCGAGCAGGCACAGATATGTTGTGGAGCAAGAGAGGTTTTTTTCTAAAGGAAAGAGACTTTGTCTCTGTGTTGAGATGCATGTGCTTGTGGTGTCTTTGTGTTTATGTTAAGTGGTAGGGCAGCTGCATTTATTATCTCTTTTTGCTTGCTTTTCATGTGTCATGGGTTTTCAGAATATTCAGCAACAGCACAAATTTCAATCAAACATGCTAAGATGGCCGTATCGGCCCGCTCCACTTATGCTCCATGTTTATATTGTTTATATTGTTTATATTGTTTAAACTTTTCCTGAATCTCTGAACCTTTCCTATACCCAAAAGCAATCACCTGTGAAAAGACCTTTATTTTTATTTTGTGTTGTGGGCTGTTTCTACCCAGCTGTATTGTGGATGTGAGAGAAGGAAACTCCATTTACAACAGAACAGTGGCACATGAATTATGCCTGTGTGTCGCTCACACGGTATCTGTGAGGAATTTAGCTGTTTTGTCTAAATTCCTGCTGGTGACAGAACCTTCATTTATGTCTTCAGCACTAATCTCAGGGTTCGATTTCAGGACAGGGTCATATCAGGTGTGCAGAAGTTTCTACTATGTTTTTTTACAGGTAATTGCATTGGGACAGAACCATCTAACTGGGTTTATTCTCTACCAGCCTAGAATCGAAAAGTACAGGCCAAAGTGAACAGCACATTCCTTCTCACACTTTGTCATGCTCACTTTTTGATAAGCGGCAGCTAAACGCTTAAATGTAACATTCTGTCATTTACTTTCCCTCAGGTCCGTCCTGGATGCCTCTCTCCTGACTAAAACATGAGGTGATGTTTGTTAGCAGAGTGGACTGCTGTCTGCTGTACAATGAAAGGCTAATTGGGACAGTCGAGTAAATGACAGAATTTTGTTCATGTGTGTCTGTGTGTGTTTGTGAGCTGTTGTATAATGTAATACTACAGAGGAAATGTGCTGTTTTGCTGATTGGTGTGAAGCATGGAGACGTCAAAGTGGAGTTTATTGTCATTTCAGCCATATACAAGTACATAGTGAAATGAAACAACGTTTTTCCAGGACCAAGGTGCTACAGTACAACACAGAACAAGAACAAGACTAGAATGTACAACACAAAACTAGAATGTACAAGGTATATACAAAAAACTCTATATCCATAAAGTGCACAAAGTGCAAACAGACAAGCACAAGACAGTAACGCAGACCAATAAACAGTTCTGTACAAAAGTGATTGCAGTGATTGTGTAAAGTGACTTAAGTGCAGGACTTAAGTCACTTAAGTGCAGGACTCGAGTGTGTAAAGTGCAGGAGGGAGAAGAGTGTGTGTGAGGGGTGTGTGAGGTCATCCACAATGCTGGTAGCTGTGCGGATGCAGCGTGAGGTGTAAATGTCTGTGATGGAGGGAAGAGAGACCCCAATGATCTTTTCAGCTGTTCTCACTATCCGCTGTGCATCAGCTATATCAGCTGTGCTGAGCAAGCCTCAACCATCAGATGTGTATTGTATCTTTCCCAACCGTTCTTCCAGCCTGAAGATATGAGATGCCACACACATCAGCTCCTCAGCCAGTTTTATACAGCACTAGTGATGGGTGATCTCCTTAGTCAGATTGTGCTAATGTCAGCCTATGAGATTGCTGTTACATGATCTGATCGGGGGTGGGGCAATAGTTACATATAAACTATATAAAATACATATTTGTTTGTTCATTTACTAATTTATCAATTATTTTATTTACTTGCTATTATTATCACAGGTAGTGATGAGGAGATTCAACTGAACCGTCCCGCTTCTCTGATGGCACACTAAACACCCCCTACCCTTGCTGGTCCAGAACAACTCTGGCCTATTGTTTAAGGTAATGTCACAAAACGACACTTTCAAACAGTATCAAGACCTGTATTTTTTCAAAATATGATACAAGGCCTGAAATTCAGCTCAGGATTGTAGCTATTCAGCAAATAATCCAAGAAAGTTTATAAACATGTGAATTAAACCGCACAGATCAACAAATCAAACAAATACTTTTAGTCTGTGATTAGGATCAGGAAGCGGGCAGGGACCCCCCTCATCCCGCACACACTCTCTTTGACCTCGTCCCCTCGGGCAGGCGCTACAGATCCTTGCGCACAAAAATGACCAGACACAAGAACAGCTTCTTTCCCACTGCCATCACTCTTCTGAACTGCTGAACAGTCGAGTGCTTCCCACTTCTCCTTTTCACTACATACTGCACTGTATCTTATCATAATCCCATCATTCATCTTGCACATTACACATGCACTGTTACTTGCACCTTACCCAAGCCCAATACCTCACCTGTACATTACCTTGTATATGTGTATATTTGTATACGTGTATATTTGTAGAATGTGTACTGTATGTATGTTATGTTATTTGCCTTGTGGTCTCTGTTGTACTGTATGTCTATATATCACTATGTGTCTATTGAATGTACATCACTACATGTTTATATGTTGAATGTGTACTTGAGTGTTAACATCTTCTGAAGTCAAATTCCTTGTGTATGTAAGTATACTTGGCCAATGAACCTGATTCTGATTTCATAATCTTTGCGTAAGGAAGCACAAGGTTGCTTATTTCTGCTAATAGTTTAAAAGATTTTTGAACCAAACCGTGGCATTAGTATATCGTTGCACCCCGACACAAGGAATCATTATTTTGCAAGCATAGGAAGACTTGGTAATAAAGAAATGTATGTCGCTTATTTGGCAAGCAGACATACTTTGCACTTAAAGTGTTATGTGAGATGTTGTTTCAAAGTGTGTTTTTACATTTTGAACTTGAGCTTACATTTACATTCATTCATTTGACAGACACTTTTATCCAAAGTGACTTACAGTGTATTCAGGGTATGCATTTGAACATAGTGCTTGTGTTCCCTGGGAATTGAACACACAACCTTTGCATTGCTAACACAATGCTCTACCAGTTGAGCTACAGGAACACAAAAGCTTATGTGTGAATAAAGTTTGCATCCCATGTGCCAGGCCTGTGAATTGTCTTAACTGTGACACAACTCTGCTTGTCCAGTGTGCGACTGATGATGTAAAGGTGAAAATATGGCAGGGCAAATTAATTGTAATTAATTGTAAAATTAATTGTTCCGTCTCTGTGTTTCTGATGTGATGCTTTCCGTCTCTGTGTTTCTGATGTGACGCTTTCCGTCTCTGTGTTTCTGATGTGACGTTTTTCGTCTCTGTGTTTCTGATGTGACGTTTTTCGTCACATTTTCGTTCGTGTTTTTAATGCGACTTCATACGGAGTGAGGCCAGTAAAAAGAGACGAGAAAAGAGTGTGGGTGTTTATGTGTTTGCTAGGACAAGCATCTCCTACTGTTGCAAAGCTCTGACCTTCAGTACTGACTCTTTAAAGTTGCTTATTCAGCAGTGCTGTAATAACAGTTTTTTAATAAGGTCAGAGTTATTTTCATTTTTCATATTGTGTCCTATGAATGTTTTACAGTCTTGTGTTGTTTCTTCAGGTCGTGTGAGAAGTTCAGGGCTCATGTCAGTGTAGTGGGGTCGGTCATTTGAAGATGAGCTTTACCAGAACTCACATGCACTGGAATGGACTATGGCAAAGATGTGTGTTGCCATGGTGATTATTCACACTAAAACACTGGACAAGAAGGTTGTCGATGATGTATCATCCACAGAGTCTCTGCAGCTGGTGAGATGGACTTAAGACTTGGACTTGTAGGTTTCAAGCAGAATTTATCATTTTTTGCTTCAAGTGGTATAAACGTGTATACTTAAAGCTATCTTAAAGTGTATACTTAACTATTATAGAATAATTAGTATTGTCTACAGTATTTTCTATACTTTTTCTGTACTTTTATACTATATATAGTATTTTCTGGATGTTCTTCTCAT
The DNA here is from genome assembly GCA_036877625.1 of Ambastaia sidthimunki. Classification (NCBI taxonomy): domain Eukaryota; kingdom Metazoa; phylum Chordata; class Actinopteri; order Cypriniformes; family Botiidae; genus Ambastaia; species Ambastaia sidthimunki. Next base: position 30,238 of record JAZGTK010001810.1, on the reverse strand, counting down.
GACACTGTGTATTTCAAAAGTATGAGCCACCAATCATGAGTCAAGGGACAGCGCTCTTCTCTTGTGGAATCATGGGTAAGTGTCTCATCTTCTGCCTCTGAACAAAGTGAGAAGTGTCTCGTTGTGTGTCAGGTGTTAAAGCTGATACCCACAAGAACTTGTGCTGTGGTGCTACAGGTGTCTGAAATGCTAAAACTGCTGTTGCATGTGAATAATTTATTCATTTCAGCATTTTATGTGGAGGGCTGTTGTTCTCCAGATTGCCTCCTCACATATGGCAGAGGTAGTGTAATAACAGAGCTAGTCTTTGAGTTCACAGCCCAGAAAAAGATCAATAGTGTTTTGTGCTGCCTGGCACCAGAGCGCATGCAGTGACCCACAGCGGTGTGTGTGCTGGATGGGATGTCTTTTGTTTTGCTCTGTGGACACAGCGAAAGTGGTTTTGTTTTTGGCTTGAGAAAAATACCCTTTCATACCCAGAGTGACTTCTGCTGATCTGACTCGCAGTGAAAATAAATACAGAGCCAGGAAATTAGGACAGATTATAGAACATATACATACAGCTGCCTTTAAATGCTATAAAGGCTAAAAGAAAATAGTGTGGAATATCCAATGTAGAGTATACAGTGTAAATTAAATTAGAATAAAGTGTGCTGAGTGGAGTTCACCATTGTGTTACATATTCTCTGCAAAGCCTGAGAATATTATCATTTTTAATAATATTTGAAATGCATTAAATATGCTTAATATCTGTGGAATGTATGTAAATATCTCAAATAGAATTAGTCACAAATGTGTCAGTTAGCTTCAATAGGTCAGTAGGTCAGTCAGTAGTTGGTCAGTAGCGTGCACACTCACACATACACACACACACATGGTCTAAGCATGCAGATGTTGGGCAGACCCTGCAGACTCTGGCAGTCTTCCATTAATCTCCACTGCTATTTCTGGCCTCTTTTGTGTCCAGTGAACAGCTGTGTGTTTGAGAGCGTCTGCAGGCTTTTCCTGTGAACTCGCCCTTATGTTCCTTTTCTGTTTGCCTCTGTAATGTTACTTTGCTACACGAATAAAAGGACAGCAAACATTTCAACAAATTATTCATCATGAATGTGGCCGAATGAGGAAAAAAATGTCAGGTTGGATGTTGATTTACTGGATTTAGACCTGGTCTGAGATCAGCTTCCTGCTGTGGTTTTAACCCGACTAACAGTTTTAGTTCATATGAAGAAGTAAATCGTATTGTGAGGTGTGCCTTTAGACATAAAATAATGGCTGGAAATAGCTGGAAATATACAGAAGCTGCCGGCAATCACACTATAAGTATTTACTAAAATATTATGTTTTGAAAGGTTTTTTTAAAACATACAGACCATCGGTGTTAAAAGCATCACACGTAGTACGTGGACATGAAGTTTAAAACAACCTATTGTACTGCTTAAACTGATATTATCTGCTCTTATTTATCTGCTTTTGTTGCTCTAGATTCTGGCCAATGGGCTGCAGTGGGCAGAGGCTGCAGTGTCCCGCAGCGGCCTGTGGGCTCCGGTCTGGAGAGCCTGTGGGACGGTGTGGAGGAGACGCGCTCTGCTCAAGACGCGGGAGGCATCAGTGGTTTGCTGAGAAACCTAAATCTGAGTGAAGCGCCGGCCCCCAGGAGCGCAGCCCCGCCCAGCAAACGCCAGTGCCGTTCACTGTCCTGTTCTGAGGAGCTGAGCGGCTGCCGGTCGCCGTGGCGACCACAGTGCTCACGGGTTTGGACGACGGTGGAGAAGCGCCGTTGCCACAGCGGGGGCAGTGTCCGGCATGGCGCGTCCTCCGCTGTCAGCCCGAACACATTTCCTGCGATGCAGCGCAGCTCCAGCTTCAGTCTGCCCACACGCACAAACCTGCTGGAGCCTTTCGGCCACGCCTCCTTCCAGAGCATGCAGATGCAGCAGGCTCGCTACCTGTCGCATGAGCAGATCTGCCCAGTGGAGGCTAGCTCTCCTGACAGCACCCCTGAGCTGCAACGCCGCAGTGGACTGTCTCGCAGCTGCTCACAGCCCTGCGTCCACAATGACAAGAAGATGGGTGTGAAACGCAGGAGACCGGCGGACAGCCACAAACAGAGACCTTCTCTGGACCTGGTCAAGATGACACAGGTTAGTGCCAGTGTGTGAGGTGGACACACACAGACGCACACGGCAGTGAATAGTGCCTGAGATTTTGAATCCCCAAAAGCGCACCCATTCATCATAAAAGTAGTCCATATGACTTCAATTTGTTAGTAAATGCCTTCTGAAGTGAAATGAAATGTTTGTGAGAGAAACAGATTAATATTTTAAAGTTTTGTAGTGACTGATACCTTATGTTTGAAGTGTGTGCCTGTGCTGTGTTTTTTGTACCAAAGTGAGCAAAACCTGACAAACTTGAGACACACACTCACACACACAGTGACTGACTTTTGATTCCAGGAACGAGCTGCTCAAAAATTCAACCATTACAAGACCACAACCCTCTGAGTGTGTGTGTGTTTATTATTTGCTGTAAACTCACACACACAGTATTTATCATTGTGTCAGTGGAAAAACTGATTTATTTGCAAACCAGATATTTCATTGTGGTAGTAACAAGACTTGACATCATGTTGTCCTGTGGCTGGTTTATATGTGTCATATATGTGATAAGCGTGATTTATTCTGCAGCTAATATTTGACTCTGTGAGATGAGCATAAGGATGCAGCTGTCAAACATGCACTTCATATACCAGCTTCACACTGCATGATGTTTTAAAGTTCTCACACTGTTCTTCTCTGGGGTAGCATGTAGTTGCTGGTGGGAGCACATTACACAATGATTCGGTGACGGGGGTCACACATTACAAAACTTTTCAATAGAACCAATCGCTGACAACTCTGTCTGGTCTACAAGCTACATTTCACAACCAAACTCAGCCAAAAGTGAAGTAAAATAATAAGAAAGTAAAGGAAATAATAAATACGGGAATTGATGACTGAAATGCTAACTTCACTAGTTAACGTGTGTTATTTGTTTTACAGAAGCTACAGGATTTTCACAGCCTTAGCTGTCCAGGCTTCACTGGGGACGTCGGCGCACCACTTACCTTCACGAGCGCATCACTTCACACTGTAAGTGACATCACATCCGACCGGCCACAGATCGCCGACAAAGAGGACATTATCATTGACCGTTCAGATGGTAGCTGGACCGGAGGGCTGACCAATGGAAAGGAGCGTGAGTGTCTGTGGGTGGGGCTGTACGGCGGGAGGGGGAAAGATGAATTTCAGCTGGGCGGTGAACTGGATATTGAACAGATTGAGAGAAACTAAAATGTGCAGAGCTCTGGTACTCCCAGAATTCCCCACAGGGTGATGCTGTTGGAGTATTATGGGATGGAGACTTCAGTAAGTGAACAGTGAAGTTGGGGCACATGTAATCGACTCAGGGTGACACACATGGAGGGGGTGTTTTGACGGGTCATCAGGACACAGTCTGGGCTGAAGTCTGAAGAGATGAGAACACACACACACGCACACACGTGTTAGATTTGTCATGATTAGAGTCTTGTCACATGATGACGCTGCTGGCTGCAGGTGAACACATGCATGTCTGTTAAAGGGCTTCAGATATGTAACAATAGTAATATCAGGTATTTCAGTTCAGCACTGGTAATAAAAGCTAAATATTTAGAACTATTTTTGTCTTTTTACATTTACAGAAATAAATGTACTTATTTCTATATGATTAAACATTTTAATGTGTTTGTAAGAACCGGTGGTGTTTGGCTCATCATTACTTTTTATTTATTCATAATCAGTCCATTTAAATTCACATGTTTGAGTCTCATAAGGGTTCCTTAATTTCCTTACTGTATATGTTTCACTCTTGAGTCATTTATTCCTTTTATTGTGTGTGATAATACTCATTATTGAAAGTCATTTTTACACTAATACAGTACGATCTGACCGTACTGTTGTGTTTTTGTGTCAGCATAAATTAAATGCAGGATCACAAATACTAGAAGGAAGACGTTTAACTTTCAACTCAACACAACAGCACTCTTTATTTCTTCTACGCAAATATACACATGCACTTTATTTATAACACTGTGTTCTATGCTTTGTGTTGACATAATGACTTTTATACTGTACACACTGTATATTCTATCCCCTAACTCTCACAAAAACGTTTTAGCATTTTTACATTTTCAAAAAAAGCATCATTACGTAGGTTCCCTTGTGGGCACTGCTGTCTGGTCCCTACAATGTAGTTACATGTGACTTTTATCATCAATGGTACATAAACAAGAACACACAGACACTTTATTTAAACACAAAAACACACTTTATTTCTTTACAAACGCACACACTAACTAAAGCTCAAATCAGAATGACACATCTCAGCTTTAAGAGCAGAACTACAGTCAGTGATAACAGTGATTTTCTGTTGAGAGTGCACATCTCTGAGTACTGTTGTGTGTTTCATCAACGTCCTGTAAGAGCTCATAACTGTATCTCACAAGCGTTACAGAAGTTCAGCACATAAAAAGATACAAATGTGATCATGCTCAATGCCCAATTAAACGCACACACACGTAGAGCTAACTGATTGTCAAATCGCACGCCTCAAGTTTTTGCTTGTATTTGCTTTTAAATCAGGAAGTTTGGGTAGTGCATAACAGAGGTCTAAAAAAAACAGCCTATAAATAGCTGTGATCTGCTCTTTCTGATCTAAGGCATTTGGTGTTAAAATTCTCTTTCTATAGATGTACAACCCTGAATGAAAACTGATGCTGGTTTCCAGGAGCAGAAAAGCTGTAAATAATAAATCTGCTAAAAGTTTGTTAATTTTGTTAACAGACATTAACATGAAGCCATGAAAGTAGATGCAGAAAAAGGCTGGCCATTTCATGCTGCGTTCATCTCTCAGGAAATACTGATTCCAATACTGAGGAAACTGATTCATCTATTTCCATGGATACCTGTCCATCCTCAACACGTTTGTGAACGCCCGTCTAATTCTTCCTTGTTTCCTGTGTGTGTTTGTTCTACAGGCTTCAGTCAGACCTCCATCAGTACTGTCATCGCTGCATCATTCCCATAGTTCCATTGTCTTAGTTTGATGACCTTTATGGTAGTAAATACGGTAGTCTAGTAATAGTAAAGAATGAGTAAGCTTGTCCAAACTTCAGCAGGAAGTCAGAACTGAACAGTTTGTTGAATCTGAAACAGACGTACAGCAGTAATCTGACCTGCTTTAAATCTATATTATAATTCATGTGCGGAATATCTGATGTGAATGTTAAGGGCTTGTATTTAATCTAGAAAACGTAATAGATCTGTACCGCTCACACAAACGGCATCTCAGAATCGGTTCTGGACAGATGGGAGTAATGCTGAAGGCTGCAGAGCAGCACATTTGAGTTCATAATGTTGATGTGTGTGTGATGGAGAAACAGGCTGTGCTGAACCTTCAGTCTCAGTTCAGTTGGCAACACTTTTTATTGTATAATAGTTATATAATGTAATAAAGATAGACCATTATTCTGATAAAACATGTCATACTAGGTTTATGTCAAAGCCTTTGCTCTTCTAGTAAGAGTGTACCGTTAACAGTCATCACTGTAATGCATGGGTCAGTGCTTCTGGATAAACAGCTTTAGATGTTTCACAGTTGTAAATGTGAGGGGCTGCAGCCGTTTTGACTGTCACTGAATTTAGTCTTTTTCAAAACTCTACAATTGTGAAAAATAATGTTCTTTATCACTCCATTTAACATTTTTGTTCTTAAAATGATCAAATATGAGTGAAATGAATCAACACAAATTTAAAGAGAGTTTCAGTATAACTTGAGTGTCTGTTAAGAAATAATTAGTGTTGAAAGTAGCAGAAGCAGACACTGAACTTCCTGAACACGCACAGTGTTCCCATTTTAAAAGCTGCTGTGCGAAAAACAAAAGGCATTTGTGTGTGACCTCTGCTCCATTTTGACTGTTTTTTTTGAGGCAAACATCAACATCATATAGCTGCTTTATTAAACATTCCTGTCCAGAGTGAGAACACAGAAATTTCCAGCTATTGTCCTAAATGAACATCAAACATTTAAATTAATCCAGCTAAACATTTAGCTGATATTTCACCCAAAAATCTAATTAAATTTAAAATCATATTTTGCATGCGGAAAATAAAACATGTCTTTAGCACCATAAGAATGAGCATTTCAACAATGCGAATTTAAAGGCAAATGTGCTTCTTTTTCTTATAAATAACATGTTTTAATGTAATAAAATTCATCAACAAATTGTTTCTTTTGATTTTGGGTGAAATAAGCCTCATTAATTCACTTTTACTAGATACTATTAATTTCTGAATACAGTGTTTTAGTCATTTGACTCAGTTGCAGTGTTTGTGGTCTGTGGTTTGTCAGTAACTGAGCTACAGTCATGAGTGTTTTAGTGACAGATCTGTGAATAGGAGTCAGTGTTTGTGGTCTGTAGTGTGTCAGTACTAAGCTACAGTCATGAGTGTTTTAGTGACAGATCTGAGATCAGGAGTCAGTGTGTTTTTGGTCTGTAGTGGGTCAGTATGGCGTCTGCAGCAGCAGCAAGGTTGTCTGCGTATGCATCTGCTCTCACACTGGGATGATGCTCATCACTTGGCCTGCAGACACAGAACATAATTCAGAGAGTTTTAACATGCACCCGCACCTTAATAACACAAACAAATGAACTGTGATTGGTCACTTTACATGTCAGGGAAACTTTGTCGGTCACTTTACAGTCCGTGTGTGTGTGTATGTCATAACCACTTTTCTTCTGCTCTTGAATTATGGAGTAACAAAGTCAATGTGACATGCAAAATTTAGCACAAAGCATCTACTGTTTCACTGCGGCTGCAGGCTGGGTGTGTGCATGTGTGCGTACCTACCAATCTGAACCATCTCCTGACAACAACTGAACAATATTTATTTACACCACACACTCCTACAGCCACTGTAATGAGTGGTGCATTTCTCCATGATTTTTCCCTCTGCAGGTGTTGCGTGTTTCTGAGTCCATTTGTTGGTGTGCTCAGACACTGCTGTGTTTAGATTAAGTGTGTTATCAGCACAGAGAGGAACCTGAACAGGAAATTCTGGCTCATTTGTGGCGGTGTGGCTTGTGTGTGTGTGTTGGGGGAAGGATTGTGAATTTAACATAGAAGAAATTATACAAACTTCAGAAAGGAACACAGCTGATCTATAACCCTAAATCGCTCAAACTTACTCCGAGCAAGAAGATTTCAGTTCAGTGTCTCTCTGCCTGCTGCGGACAGGGAAGTTTGTCTCATTATGTCACACTATACTTTCATTCAATCAGAGTAAAGAAACGGCTGTTTGTAGAACCTAATGATGTAAAACACTCAAACTCTCTTTCTGCATACAACTATGAGCTTCCAAACACGTCACCTCTGATCTCAGTTGTACTCTCACTGGTGCATGCTGGGAAAAAATGCTCAATGTGATGGGTTCAAACAGGGCTTTGAAGACAGAGGAAGGCCGGTAATTACAAGGATTAAAATCTGACTGGAAGAAGAGCTCTGGGGGAAGTGATGCAAACACTCATTTTGCACTGGCCAGAAAAAACAATCACAAGCAGATTTAAAATGCTGAACTGTAGCGCCGCCTGGTGGTGGCACAGCAGTTCTTGAAGGACATAGATTTGATTTGTTTTCTGAATCACAATGTAGATGATTCAAACACAAATGAAGCTGTAGAGCTTCACATGTATGTTTTTGGCAGTTCAGAGTTCATAAAGTAGAAGGTCCAAACACACTCACCTGTATTTACCAGTTCTGACCTGAACACCTTTCATACCACAACACTGAGCTCCGCCCACATCATTCATCAGATCATCACCGACCATCACAACCTGACACACACACAGAGTTAGAGATAAACATGTGCGTGATAAACACCTGAACACTATATTTGTGTGTGTGGGTTTGATATGTGGTTTTACAAGGACGCAATGTGTATAATGACATGTGTATAAGAATATAAACATGGTTTATGGGGACACTTCCTGTGTCCTTATAAACTACATTGCCTAAAATAAACACACTAAATGGTGATTTTTTGGGGGGGAAATTTAAAAAAGGCAAAGATTTTCTGTGAGGGTCAGGTTTAGGGGTAGAGTTGAGGATAGAATATACAGTTTGTACAATATAAAAATTATTACATCTATGGAGAGTCCTCATAAACCACATATGCCAACATGTGTGTGTATCACCTCATGTGGCTGGAGGTTCATGTCACTCAGAACAGACTGGAAGAATTCTGGAGATGGTTTTCCGACCACTTCTGCTTGAACATCACAGGCGTACTGATGCAAAACAAACACAGTTATAAGACACATTCTGAAATAAGTCTGATGTTGTTCTGTCTTTGTTCATTAATCTGGTCAGTATAATGACGAAGCTGACACACGACCTTTGCCCTGGTGTATTCACCTCCAGTGCCTTCATAAAAACTCCCACGTCCAGCTTTAGACCATCAGTCTCTTTATAGTAGCGCCTGTTGAGGAATCCACATGAAACCACATAGATATAAATACTATACACAGTATTTAGTTACAGTTAAATTAATCTGGATTTGTAGAAACACTTGACAGCAGGTGTGTAATTTCTGCATTACCTGCAGGACCAAACACTATATCAAAAACAATGATCCAAACCCCCCCGTCCAGCCCAACATTTGCTATTGTTAAGACAGACAAACTCACATTTATGATAAATCAGAAGTTTCATTTTATGTATTTTATCAGCATTTCTTCCCTGGTAATCAAACCTATGACCTTGGTGTTGTTAGTGTCAAACTCACAGCATTGGTTAAGTCAGACATTGATATCAACAGCTCAGACAAACAGATGAATGTTGTGAAAGAGCGTTACACTCTTCAGAAGTCAAACTACCAATAAATGACTGACAGTGTTTAAACAATAAAACTAACCCTAACCCTAAATTGAAGCTTGTTCCTCACCCCTGACCCAGAGAGAACAGAATCGGCTTCTCCAGTCCGATGAGAACACAAAATGCTTCGTTCAAGTTCTGGTAGGAAAACTTGTCTGCAGCATCTCCAATGACAACACAGTCTGGAGAATTCATCTCTAGACCATCAAACTCTGGGATCAGATCTGAGATGAGACCATACACACACACACACACACACAGACAGACAGTGTGTGTAACTTTGTGTGTAGAAAGTTACAGAGTGACTTATATCATATATTATGCTATATGTTATGCTTATATCATTCCATATTTTTATATTTCAAATTTTTATGACTTTCTTTCCTCTGTGGAACATTAAGATCTTAAGTCATTATCTTCATGTTCACTGTATCTTTAAATCTCATTCATATTATCACACATTCATTTACTGCTATGCATTTAACAGGCGCTTTACAGTACATTTAAATTATATATCTTGTCCCTAGAAATTTAAGGGGGCAGTTGTGGTCTACTGGTTAGTGAGTCGCGTTTGCTAACGCAATGCTCTACCAGCTGAGCTACAGGAACATTCAAACATTTTCGGCACAGCTGGTTACAGAGCACACAACAAATCAAACAGGGTTGATTGTCACATGACTTTGGTTATAGAAAGAAAGTGATTTGGTTGTGGAGATTTGTTTTGTCTGTGAGAATGTTCGTCTGCAGTACCGTCGTGCACCAGCAAATGTGGCTGTAGTCCTCTCTGTCTGAGGATGCGCACGAGCGCAGGCGCAGGCGAGAACACGTGACTCACGCTGACGTCAAAGCCCATCCGCCGCAGTTTCTCCACAAACTTTTCTCGCGTGTTCTGAGTCTCATTAGTGCAGAAGCGCAGAACCACACCAGAATCCGTCAGCCTGACACACAACACGAAAAAAACATTTAACAAAAAGAAGTGTACTGAATTATTTAGTATTTTGGAGAACATTCTAAAATCGTGCCTAATATTAACATCTGATTCATTCATAATTCATTAACGATGGGAATAAAGTGTAAAAGTTTGGCAGTAGAGCGTTCTGTATACTGCACACTACACACGTAGTAGGGTTAGCCGGATCATCTGAGCTCACGGCAAACTCACGTGCTATGTATAGTAGTATGGCTGCATGGTATTTTGTGCACAGTCATCGTCTGTTATGCAAGAGTCGTATCAATGCATTATTCGATGTAAACTAAAGTCTTATGTTAATAAAATCAATATTATAGAAGTATTATGCAACACAGAGAAAGTTGTCCGTAACCTTTATTAAACAACTTTGTTTAATTTAAAAGTAGTTAATTCATCTCACCTCTTCACTGCTTCTACAGATCCCTGTATTGGTTGCCCTCCACCCTCTCCACTGTCATACAGAACTCCACACATGTCTAAAATCACTCCTTTAACACCCTTTACACACTCCATATTACTGCATGATGCTGCCATGCTGCAACGCGTATGCTCACCGACTGGGGCTTGTGGGAGATGAAGTTTATCACGTCCATACACGATGCAACGTTTAGACTGTTCTTTAAATTTAAAGGTGCTAAATACTAAGTATTAAAACTAATACTTAACTATTCCTGATTATATTTTTAAAATATATATTGGACAATATTTACATATTTTAATTTTTAAAATATACAAACTCAACATCTATTTAAAATCAGCAGTGATGGTATCAGATGGTAATGGTAATAGCACCAATATGAATTGCTTATTTATATACTATGGTATCAACAGGGTATTGCAATGTGCTTTAAGGTGTCTGTTTAAAGTAACATGATATTATCATATTCTACATGTTAAAAAGCCATGGTAGTACTTTGGCACTAAATGAATGAAATATTGTGCTTGGGGCAATATGACAGAGGCGTTGCATCACACTGCTAACGACTGTTTGGCAGGTGTTTTTATAATAACACACGGAATGGCTGCATCACTTTATAGATGCATTGAACATTTATGTACTTAAACACTGTTTGGGTTTTTCGTTTCGTCTCCCTAATAATTATCTTAAACTATAACACGTTAAGCAGCGCTGCCACTAGCTACGTCAAGACGCACAGTGACGTAATTTGCGTTCGTTTGAATAATCCGGGGACAGTCACGCAGTAGGAAGAGGAGAGACACGCACGAACCCGCATCGACCCGCAGCAGGTAAAAACTCCCTCATACCCGCACATACACACATATACACACTTTACTGCAGGTAAAGCGTCTTTTCACTGCCTCATGTGTATTTAAACGCGGTTGTGAATAATGAATGAACACTAAATGATTAACACGCGTTGATCTCAGATACGCTCGTGTGTACGTAGGTAAAACAGATAATTTGATGATGATGATGATGATGATGGTCTAAATATCAGTGAAGATGAGTTTGTGATGAAAATGAAGGTGGACAAGAAGCTGTATGTGTGCGTACGTGCTTTATTTAACCTCTGGCAGGGGCTCATATTGGGTGTGTTGGGGGCAGTTGCTGAACAGCCAATCATGATGTCCTGTTTGTGGAAAGGTTTTTGTTACTCAAGGTTAATCTGTTTAATAATTTATCAAGATTTATGTGCAGAATACAGAAATCAGCAGCAGATGTTTAAAAAATACCTCCATCATTTTAGTGTGTGTTTCAGGGGGTTATGGATCATTGTGAATGTTTAGACACCTACTGGTTTGTTCATTTCTCTTGATTTTGCACTTCTGTTATAGCTCCTGTTGATTGATTGATTGAGCTCATGATTTTCTCTACTGACACGAGCAGTTATAGGTCTTTTCCCTGTAAATTCTGTCAGATGCTCCGTCATGTTCAAAAAACAAAAAATGATATTAATAGAGATTTTACCATCATGCTGTAAAGTAACCATAACAAAGTTCTGAATGATTTTTGGAATAAATTAATCAGGACTATCAAAACTAAATATTATGAATTTATGTATTTAAAATTACACTGTATTTTTAGTGTTATAGCAGCATAAAAACTACTGGGAGAAGAAGACAACAAAACACTGACCACGTCTTCATATGCGTTACATACATTATTACATTATGTGTACATTATATAAGATCTAAAGGTTCTGAAATGGTGGTGAGAAATTACATTCTGTTTGTGTGAAAAGAACGCAGCACCATGAACAGTATGAAGAGTCTTATGAGGGCTGTCAGTCGGGTGACACCCACCCTGACCCGTGCAGTGCATTCTGGGACACGAGCATCCGCCTCTGTAGCATCAAGAGCCAAACGTGAGAAGCATCAGCTGACGTCAGAGGAAGTGTACGCGCGTGAGGAGCGCTATGGTGCGCATAACTACCACCCACTACCTGTTGCCCTGGAGCGAGGAGAGGGTGAGAGTACAGACACACTTCATTACAAAAAAAAATTTTTTTGCTTGTGTTTGTTTCCTGCTGTTAGAAGTCTGTCTTAAGATACCAAATATAACATTTGAACACTGGCAATATTTCACTAACGCGGTTTGTTGTATGTTTTAGGGGTTTATGTTTGGGATGTGGAAGGCAGGAGGTACTATGATTTTCTCAGTGCGTACAGTGCTGTCAATCAGGGTCACTGTCACCCTAAAATCATCGCTGCCCTGACCGCACAGGCCTCTAGACTGACACTAACCTCCCGGGCATTCTACAACGACGTGCTGGGTGTTTATGAACAATACATCACCACGCTGTTTGGATACGATAAAGTTCTGCCAATGAACACGGGTATGTTGTGTGTGGAGCCGTTACATCAAACAGACTTTGATTTTATTCAGATTTACTGACATTCACAGTGTTCTTTTGTGTGTTTAAGGTGTGGAAGGTGGAGAAACTGCCTGTAAACTCGCCCGTAAGTGGGCGTACACTGTGAAGGGAGTCCCAAAATATAAGGCAAAGATCATTTTTGCAAGTAAGTTATCGGATGATGCAAGGGCCTAATTTTTGGTTGCTGCAGGTGGGTGACAGTTTTAGTGTTATTGTGTTGTGTGTTGTCTAGAGTCTGTTCAGATTCCCTTTGCCCTTAGCAAAGTTAATGTCTGCTGATATTTTCTGATGCTCATTTTTAAATTATTGACATTTTATTGAGACAATGAGTTTGTATGTGGTGCGTTTTCAACCGTGTGACATGCTGAAAACAAATGAGATTTCGTAACATTTTATGTGTTTAATATTTTAAAAAAATAACACCGCTCAGCTCAGCATAGTTAACAGTATTACAGTGCTCTGTTGTGTACCAGTTGTAGGTCTGTGATTGTTTGAGACTTCTCCAATGCACTTTGAGCAGATCATCTGTATTTCTCGTTGATCTTCTGCAGGGGGGAATTTCTGGGGTCGCACGATGGCAGCCATTTCCAGCTCCACGGACCCCAGCAGTTACGATGGGTTTGGGCCCTTCATGCCAGGCTTCGAGCTGGTTCCCTATAATGACATTCCTGCACTGGAGGTACACCCATCACACAAAGACACATTATAATTCAACAATACATTTACAACATGTCTACATTTATTCAAAGTGACCAGCCCTCAGGTTTCACATCAGTTTCCTGAGAATCAGTTAAAGCATTGCAACTTCTTTCATACTTATGTCATGCACACACAAAACAGCTTAAAGACAAAATATTTGTTTATTGTTGTTCATTATGTAGACTGTGAATGTTAAACTGACACAGGATCAGTGTCTCTCTGTAAACACTGTTTATGTTTATTTACGGTATAGTTACTGTAGTTTCTTCCTGGTGTTTTTGTGTGTGTGAAATAAACCATGGCTTACTTGCTTTACATGTAATAATGTGTAAAGATTGTGTGTGTCAAGGAGTATCACAGATCTGTTGCACATGTTGAACCTGCAGGATTATTTTTAACTTGTAACCCAAGCAGCTGAACTGGTTTAGTCCTCGTGACAGTCTCACGCTATCAGAGCTTCTAAGCTGTGATGTCATCAGTGTCAGGGGCGGAGTCCTGACAGTGTGTACAGCCAGACCAGCTAACATGTGCATGTGTGTTTGCATGGGCGTGTGTGTGTTCAGAAAGCGTTGCAGGAGCCTCATGCAGCTGCGTTCATGGTGGAGCCCATTCAAGGTGAGGCAGGTGTGGTTGTCCCTGATGCTGGTTACCTCACGAAAGTCCGGGAACTCTGCACTAAACACAATGCAAGTACCACTACACACACACAAGCACAGTCACACACACAAACACACTTTTTTTTCTAGCACATATTGGCTGTGGATTGTATTTCCTGTAACATTTCTACAGTTTTACTGTAAATACTGCAGTTAAACTCACCATGTTTTATTGATGTGTCACTGATTCTTACTGTGTGATTGGTTTTAGTCATCTGACTTTAGTGTGTATGGTGTAGGTTTTATTCATTGCCGATGAGGTTCAGACTGGTTTAGCTCGAACTGGCCGCCGTTTGGCTGTCGATCATGAGACTGTCAGACCAGATCTGGTGATCCTTGGAAAAGCTCTTTCAGGAGGAGTGTATCCTGTAAGTCTCACACACACACATGCGCGCACGAACACGCGAATGTTTGACTATATTAGTGATGTCAGACTCTTGTGTTTTTTATTATTAGCTGATAATAACTGTAGACTGACTCCCTCACTAAAAACTCTTGTGTCTGCAGGTGTCTGCTGTTTTGTGTGACAATGAGGTGATGTTGACCATCAAACCTGGAGAACATGGATCCACATATGGAGGAAACCCTCTGGCCTGTCAGGTCGCTGTTGCCGCTCTGGAGGTCAGTATGTGTTTGTGTCTCCGACTTGAATCAATGTTACATGTATGAAGTGAAGATTAACAATTATTCCTGATTTAATGTTTGAATCTCTGCAGGTTCTAGAGGAAGAGAAACTGGCTGAAAATGCTGAGAAGATGGGTGAGATCCTAAGAACAGAGCTTCAGAAAATGCCCCGGGAGATTGTGACAGCTGTGCGGGGGAAAGGTCTATTAAGTGCCATCATCATCAAAGAGACCAAAGGTGACGGTCTCTATTAATTTAGAGGAATAATTCTTTTTTTTCGTCAATTATTTAGGGTCTCTGAAGTGTCGTGTTCTGATTCTGTTTAGTACCATGAATCAAAATATTCTAACATGGGAGCTTTTAGAATAAAGTGAACTTAATTACACAGAGGATCGAAATTGCGTTTCCCCAAACTCCAAATGTGCAGTTATTAATATAACACAACACATATAACAAAAGTGCAAACAGACATCATCAAATAAGCAATAAACACAACATATACAGACAGACAGACAGACAGTGGGGCATATAACATTTTGCACAGTGTGCTTGAAGTCAGTTTGAAGTATATTACTGGGGTGCAATGGTAAAAAGGTGCAATAAAGTAAAGTGCAGGTGCAAAATAGATATATATTACATTACATGTTTATTAATATACATATTATATAACCAATATATTACGGCCTACTGGTTAGAGACTTGTAACTAGGGATGAGCTTGTAGGGATGGGCTGATCTTTTAGTATTAAAATCTGTTCAATACAAACCAAAAATGCTGAAAAACCAGCCAAAACCAGAATAAAAACATCTGATCTGATCCACTGACATAAATGAGTTGAGTGACATACTTTATAGAGTGATGTCACGTACAGTTGAAGATAAGATCAAAAAGATCGGCTGTGTATTGAATGAATTTATAGCCGTGTCACCTGTATGTGTGCGTGTGTGCGCGGGGCACATGCGAGACGCACATGCGAGACGCATGTATTTCCCACTGGACATGAAGCAGCATGCAGTGACTTCTGTACAGCAAATAAAACAATCGCAAGTTATTTATAGGCAAAACTTCTTCGAAGTAAAAGCTTATTTTACTGTCGATTATAACATTGATTTGTCTTATCCACAATGTTTTCATTCTCATTGTTGTCTGTGTAGCATGAGTTATAGGCAGAAGATCTTTGTTCTGAAGGACGAGACACAGACTTTATATTCACAGTACAGGGAATATAGTTTTTATGATAAAAGCTCTGTGTGTTTTGGAGCTCTGTGTGTTGTTTTGGAGCTCTGTGTGTTGTTTTGGAGCTCTGTGTGTTGTTTTGGAGCTCTGGTACTGTTTACATCCGCCTCCAGTGATCCAGTCACAGTTCAGGATCAACAGCATGTGTTATGAGTTACTCTTGAATTATTTCTAGGAGATTGAACACATTTGAAACTGCACACATTTCTTTTATTAGTCATTTTATTCACTTCACATAGTGGTTGTTTGCATTGATGAGATTACCTAGTGTCATTTATCACACCTGCCACAAACAGGTCAGACGATGAAATATTTTAAGTTCAGTTTGACTTTGAGCTGGTTTACACCTGTATTTCACACTGGTGTTCAGAGTGATTCAAAGGCCTCCATGCCTTAACATCTTCTGTTCCTCTCATCTCTTGCAGACTATGATGCCTGGAGAGTGTGTCTGCGTCTACGTGACAACGGACTGTTGGCCAAGCCTACTCATGGTGACATCATCAGACTTGCTCCGCCCCTCATAATAAAAGAAGATCAGATCAGAGAATGTGTTGACATCATCAGCAAGACCATTATGTCATTTTAAAGGTGACCTGATTTTCTCTGTCATGATTGAAGCTTTCTACTTTCTACTGCATGAAATTAGTCATGTGGTACTTTAAGATTTTAGCAGCTGTTTTAGTGTCCTGCAGTAAAAATGTTACAGATGTTTAGGTCAACACAGAACCTTGCTCAGATTCTCTGCTGCTGTAGATGACAGTGATGAACCATCACACATACATGTTACGTTTCTGAAGGGAAATTCTGCTCAGATTCTGTGATGCTTGCAGAGAGAAAATCACCAATCATTGTTACAGTATTGATATTTGACAACTTCAGCTGTGCAGATACAAAGTAAATTGTTTAAATATTAATATTAAAAAACTTAGTTTTTAGATAATTTAAAAATTTCTTAGTTTTTGACTTTTCCAAATGGAAACCTGATTAGAAATGTTTTTTTTTCTGAGAGTGAAAGAATTGTGCACTTTAGACATGGTTAGAACAGAATTATAATTATGATTATTATGTTATTATAGTATTATAATTATAGTTTGTGTTTTTCAAATGAAGAACATCTTAATTATTTCCTGTCATTAGCGAAGCATCACTTTAAAAACAAATGGGTTAAAAATCATTTAGCAGGGACTGCAGACAGAGAACAAATTAATGCGTTGAGAGTTGTGCATTTGCACTGTCATGTTCGTGTGTTTATCATTAAAAAAATGTTCTACAGAATGTTGTATGAATGTTAAACAAGGGTTTGTCATACACCAGATTACGCTTTTCCTGTAACCCTAACCCTTGTCTATTTTTGAATAAATATTTAGTCTGCTAAAAAAACTGTTTGTTTGTTCCACATTTAATTCAAACTTGTGGTTAATACGTTTGATATATAAAAATATTTTTAGAACCATCTCTGTTTTCCTGGTTCTCTTGTATGTTGCAGTGAGTTTAGACAAACATTTGTCTAAACATTAATTGGCTGACAACAGACTAGGTCTGATGTTCATTCAGTTATTATATTTTCTGAATATAAGACAAGACAAAATGTTATATATAAAAGGCACTTCAATAGATTTCATTCACATTTTTCATTTCGGCTCTGAGGTTGGGTCTGTGTTTAACGTCTTTTCGGTTATATTCTCAGTAAGAATTAGAAATGTACATATGACATTTAATACACAGCATGTTTTCTTGTTCTCTGCTGTTTTTGATCAGACTGGAAATGGAATCTTTGCTCCAGAAAATGGACTAGAAATGGAATAGAAAATGTCATTGAGTTTTCATTTTCATGTTTGGTATGATTTTAAAGGTTATGGTGTGAAGGGTAAAAAGGTCTAATTTCTAATATTATGGGATGTAGTACCCTAAGGGCTTAAGAAATGATCTACACCCCTGGTATGGGTGTGTCTTTCCCAGGAGACCTGGACTTTGTATGGTGTTAACTATTCCAGCGGGGTGCCGCTACAGGTAACAAGAACTTTACCAGACCAAATTCTGAATTGGTCATAGAATTTATGACTCTTTGTCTTAGCTGTGTATATAAGGTTGCTAAGCAAAAGTCTCAGAAATGCCTTCTGTGATCAGAACTTCCCACACTATTGCTGTGTGTCCCTATTGCCAAGGAAGCGTTTTGTAACCTACCTCATCTTAAGTTAGACTGGAGAATACCTCAACCACAGTATTTTTTTAAAAAAAATACAATGTTATGTGTCTCGGATATTGGAGGACTGAAGCTGTTAGGAAACCATAAGTTCACAGTTTAACAGTCAAGTCAAAATAATAAAATTAAATAACCAGAGTAACAGTTGGCCTAAAGAAAGTAAAATTACATTTACATTTAGGCATTTAGCAGACGCTTTTATCCAAAGCGACTTACAAATGAAAGAACAATAGAAACAGTGTATCAACGAAAAGGCAACAGTATGGAAGTGTTGTGCCCTAGCCTAGCGTAGTGTAGTTTTTAAAGTGCAAAAAAAGTACTGTTTTTTTTTTTTAAAGCATGAGAGAAAGAAAGAAGTGTTAGTAGGAAGTGCTATTAATTGGACAGGTGCTGATGAAAAAGATGCGTTTTCAATCTTTTTTTGAAAATGGATAGAGATTCAGCTATTCTGATTGAGACCGGCAGGTCATTCCACCAGGAGGGAACAGTCCAGGAGAAGGTTCGTGACAGTGATTTTTTGCCTCTGTGGTGTGGCACCACTAGGAACTGTTGTGCTTCTGGAAGGCACATGGGTCTGTACCAACAAGTTTAGGTAACTTGGTGCAGACCCAGTGGTTGTTTTGAAGGCTACCATCGATGCCTTGAACTTGATTCGAGCAGCTAATGGCAGCTAATGGAGTTGTGTTGACGGTTCTGTAAGGAAAGGTCTGATTTTCCTGAAGTTATGTAAGGCTAATCTGCAGGATCTAGCTGTTTATAATTACATGTAATGACAAACAGTACAGATATTTTTTATTCGTTTTGACATATATTGTGTTATCATGCTGAAGGTTATTGAATATTCTGCATTGGCTGATTATAAATGGTCTTAAGATATATGGTCCTTCCGTCTTTCTCGAGTCGGCCAATGAGCGAGCAGTAGCGGCCCGCAGCGCGCACTGGTTGGTCTCGTGAACGCGCGCAGCTGAAGTGTAGCGCGTGGATTTAATGTTATTATTAAAGTTTGTTTGCTGGAAGCACCTGATCATGACGGTGAGTTTTTGATACATCGATGGTTTGATATATTTTAAGATGATTTGTAGATCACGTCAGTTTTGGTATTCTGTGTGTACTTTAGTCAATTTAAAATCCTTACCAGCCTGAAACTGATAAAACTCAACCAGAACTGATTTTTTTCATACGTAATGCTGCATTTTTTCCTGTTTATTACCGAGTCTGTGCTGGTTTTATCAGCTTCTTTATAGCTTATTCGACTTTTTCAACAAGTTCAACATATACATTGTTTATCTCTGGGTACCTATAAAAATGCAACAGGTGTGTGTGTGTTCATGACTTGCAGTGTGTTCACTCCTCACCAGTGATGGGTTAAATGCAGAGGTCACATTTTGAGTATGGGTTACCATAACTGACAAAACATGTCACTTTCACTTAACATTTTATAGTGTGATTGGTTATGACTGGAGTGTTTTTAGCACTTTGTAAACATGAACAAAACTACATAAAGTATTGCAACATGAGTACTACATGAGTATGCCATATGCTGATTTGTTTAAAAAAACACCAAAGTCATCAGTCACATGTTTGCCTGTGTGATTTCTCACTGCAGTTTTTAAATGGACACATAACTTAGCACTTTTTATTCTGAACGTTTATTTTTTTGAGCAGAAGATTTTAATGCCCATAATTACCATTTAAAGACATATTCAGCATATTAATAGATATGGATCTTCGCCTCTCATGCTCATTGTGAAAGGCCCTATTTCTTGTTTTTTTTAAACCAGTCATGTGTGATGACTAACTTTAGACTAGCTGGACGATGGGTTAGTCCAGATTCTGGCAGGCTGTACAGACCCTGTAAACACAGACCAAAAGAACATATAATTACATATTCTCCTTTATAAATCAGCTACTAGCAAACTATAAATGGTTAATTCTTTTGGTTATGTTACATTTTAAAAAAAGTTTAAAAATTACAACTATTTTAATGAATTATAACTGAAGTTAAAACACTTTTCCTCTCATTAGTTAGCAGTGTCCAGCAGAGGGCAACAGCGAGAGAGGGCAGCGACAGTGTCCAGCAGAGGGCAGTACTGCTCTCACGCTCTCCAGAAACATATCGCTGAATATTCCACAAACCTTCAGCTGTTTCTTCTGCAGAGGTTTGATGTATTTCTGTTCGTATTGTGTGTTGCTAATGTGTGATCATGGTTTTTCATTATTACTGATGCTGAAATCCCGCAGTAGCGTGTTTTCATCACTAACGTGTAGACATGAATGATCCTGAAATCATGTGGCTATTGATGTGATATTACTTTTTGTAATAGTCAGGCTTAACATTTTTAAACTGGTGAAGTGAAAGAGTGGGTTATAGACACTTGAGCATGATCGCCATAGCAACCAGAGCACTCATCATATGTGCTCAGACAAACATTGCTCACATACTCTTTACATTATCTAATGATCCAGTATCTAGATGTTTGTATTTGAAGAGAAGAACTAATTTGGGAAACTTCAGTAGATCATGGTGAGATCAGCTCCAGACCTCTAAAGCTGACTGATGGAAACAACAGCAAGAATATCACTGTGGATGAGAATTTCGTCTGTACTTTTATTAAAATCATAAATAGTTTTTCAAGGTTTCTGGTTTTCAAGATTACAAACACAGAAGCGTCTGGCTTTCACCGTAACTGTTTTTTATTGAGTTGGCTTGATTTGACTGTTTCAAAATCCCTTTCTGACTCAAACTCAAAGTTTTTAGCTACCGCCTGTAATCAGCATGATCAAACATGCCATAAACTTCCACTGTCTGTCTGTGCAAATTCTGGATCTCTCATAAGATTGACTGTTTGAGATTAAGAAAATATAGAATTTCTCATTTAATTTGTTGTAAAGAAAACCAATTTTGATGAAGAGAGACAAGAATTCTGCAGTAACGTGTGACCTATCTCAAACAGCCTGCAGTGTTTCCTTCATATTCTTTTGGCACAGAATACATTAATGAATTCTGTGTTGTGGTGCAGATGTCCAGTGTTGCAGCTACAGTGTCAAATGCATCTGAACGTATGGGCTTTGTTTAAAAAATCTTTCTTATGTGTTGATTTAGGGTGCTTGGCAGGATTCCTAAGTGTTTAAAGGAAATTAAATGAATTTCTGATTAAAAGTGTAATTTGGACACATGGCCTGAAGCTGGAAGTGATTGGTGCACAGATGGACAGATGTTCTCCCTGAGGCTGTATAAAGAGCTTCTCCATCCTCTTTCCTCAACCTTTAGGATTTTGTAAGAATGTGCAATAGATTTAAGAAAAAACTGCTTCTATCACAACAGAACTCCAATTAAAACTGTTTTATCTTTAATCTCCTTCAAAGAAAAACACAGATTGAACTGATCAGATGGTAAATGGGTCCAAGCTTAGTGATTTGAAGAAACTATTGTGGTAGTGTGATGGTATCGGATAATAATACTGTTGTACTTAGATGTCATACCCATCAATTATAATACGCGTGATGTGTGTGTATGTGGTTGAGTGTGTGTGTACGGATTTATATATTGCTGATGGTCAAATGTCCTCACTAACATGACATTTCAACTAATAAGTGAAATACCATCCAACACAATACAGGCCACTTGTGAGACGTTTAACTGAGCCTGGCTAAATAAAAAGACTCATAAATTGGCTAGATCATGTTTGTATTTCAATGTAATGTCATGCACATGTTTGTATGAGGGTTAGGTTTAGGGGGAGGGTTGGGGACAGAAAATGTCTTATTTAAAAATAATGCAAATCTGTACAATGATCTCACTAATATTGTGAAACAACCGTGTGTATGAGTGTGTGTATGGGTCTGCGTGTGAGTTACTGCAGAGCGTCACTAATGTGGTAATTGTAAGCAGGCCTGGGCTCTGGGTATTAAATCAGTCCAATGAAAACAACCCACACTGAAGCTGAGCACAACACTGCAGCTGAACGCTCCTGTATGTGGTGTGTTAGCTGAGCGTGTTGCTGGATCAGACGTTCAGCTGTGGTTTCAGATGCTCTGCAGGATGATAATGAGGTCAGTGGAAACCCCACCCAGCATCTGTGGGAGGAGTCTCTGTGGAAACTCTACCCAGCATCAGTGGGAGGGAGCACAGCAAAAGCTCCACCCAGCCTCAATGAGAGGGTCACGGCAGAAACTCCATCCAGCCTCAGTGGGAGGGGTCACAGCAAGACAAATGCTGGCTAAAGGGAGACATCATTTAGAACTCTGGATCTCATCTGTCTTTCTCACTCACTCTAACGCCTGTTGAAAGAGCCTAAAAGAATCTAAAATTTCAGTCAGAGTTTGAACCACTTGCAGAGGAGTTCTGCAGGAAGAGTGGATGGTGCAGAAGCAGCTTTGACTGGAGATCAGAGCCTCACTGATGATGTTTCTCTGGGTGTTCAAACATCATTCTCCTGTGCTGCGGGTTCTTCTGCTCCTCAGGCTGTTGGACGTCTGCTCTTCATATCCTGCTGAAGATGAGGATTATTACATGCAGGAACTTCTAAGTCGAGAACATTACCATCGAATCCCATCGCCAGAGGATGTTCTCCTGTCGGACGGCCATGACGCATCTGAAAGAGTCGCCAAGAAGGAGACCAAAACCAAATTATCTGTATCCAAACCAGCTGTTGGACCTGATTCAGCATCAGGTAACATATGAACGCCACAATGATCAGAAACATACTCAACATGTAGAAAGACATATGCTTCACAACACGCTACAAGATCTCTGTTCTATTGTATGTGCTTCTGTTCTTGTGCTAGTAACCTCAGCATGTGCTAAACAGGTTACTAGTTATAAATGTCAACAGTTTACCTAACTAATTTACCTGTCAAATTGTCATCATGACAGTAGTCGAGCTGTCAGTTTTCCACAGATTTTAAACAGAAGAACTTTACTGGAGCTTTGACTGTGTGAAACATTCATAGAGCTTGTAAAGGTTTTCTGGGTCAGTGGACACCATTCGGCAGGGAACGTTTTCATTCATATGACCAAACCACAAGGAGAAACGGGAAGTTGGTTATTAAGCATCTGAATGGAATGAAACTAGTAGAAACTGTCTTTAATGGACTGCAGATGATCAGTTGACAGTTATAATCACATCTGATCTCAGCAGTTCCTCTCGGCTTGAAAGTCTCAGAAACATATATTGTAAAATTTTTGTGATTTTTAACAGGTTATACCAGTTCTATTCGTACCTCTGTGACCCTGCTTTTGAAAATGATCAGTAATCAGATCTCTGAATATAAATCCAATTTCTGGTTTTCATTGTGTTGTGGGAGAATTCTGTTCTGTACAAACATTGGCCCTGGTTTGGAGGAGATCCTTAGAGAACTGTAAGAAAATTGTAAACTTGTGAAAATGACTTTTTGAACCTGTTTTTATAGAATGAGAAAGGCATTAGGGATAAAAGTCTATTACATTGCGCAAGACATTCTTAAAACGTACATTCCACTTTGCATCTGGATCAATGATTACATTCATTTTGTGGTTTGACTCGGTAAAATACAGCCATATTGCTCCAGCTCATTAGCATATGTACTGCTAATTAGCATACTGGGTGAATGGGTGGAGTTTTTTGAGAAATTTCTTTGCACATTTGAAGATTTCATCAGCCTCATTTCATGCCCTAGAATGTTGAATCTCACAGAGTATTTAGTGAAATATGCAGAACACGCGTCTGAGAATGTTTCCATATGGATGTAGCTTCATCCTGACGTGACCTTGTGTTAATATGAAAGCGTTCAGCATGAGTTCTGCTCTTCTGTTCAACACATTTGCTCTGAAGTTTGGCACAAGAACACAGGTAATGTTTGACATCATTTCTGAAGTCAAGATTCATCATTTTCTCTCATATAAGCAGAAAAACACCTGAGCTTCAGGTTTGAACATCTGCTTGTGATATTTGTCTGTTGTTTTGTGTTTCTCTTTTCACAGTGACAAACATAAATAAAAAGCGAGAGAAAAATCATAAAGGAGTGAAGACAGGAAACGGCGTCTCTGATGCACAATCTTCTTTTGGATCTGAGAGGGACAGTGAGTTTTTGCAAACTCATCCACAGCTTTTATAAAGATGGATGTTAGATTGTTAGTATTATCATTTCCTTTAAAAATTAAGAATATTCAGATTAGTGCTCAACAAATATGGATTTATTTTTGGCTGAGTTTTACCTCCAGTTTTACCTCCAGCATCTTAAATTAGCAACTATGACTAAATTACTAAAGCTATTTATAGTTACTATTTAAATGTTGTCACATTACTGTAAGTTTGAAATTCATTAGGGGAGGTTCTGGGGGGGGCCAGACGTGCAGTGTTTCCATGTTAACAACCCCCTTAATTTGTTGACCCTAACCTCCCCCCACCCCTGGAACATGATTGCAGATGGACCGAGGGGGACCCCCTTTTTAAAAATGAAAAACATAACATTTCTCATTCAACTCTGTTATATTTAGAATGTTTCAGGGTTGGATGTTAGGAGTAAAGGTCATCACAGAAATGACTAATAACAGGTTTAGCTGCTGTATCAAAATTGTGCTTTGGGTCAAAAAAATACTATTTTTTTCTATAACAGAGTTGAACTATTGTTGAGGCTGTTGTTAAATGTAGGTACAAACAGTGAAATACTGATAAATATTGAAAGAGATGCATCTGTTTGGTCAAAATAAAATGTATGGAGTCTGTCACTCCTTAAATATGATGAAATAAAAATCAGATTGTTCGGGGGGGATTTATGTACCTAACTTCCAGAATCAAGACAGAATATGGATTTTTAAAAAAAAAAAGAATCAAAACAACATGGGCAGATGTGAGAAACTATCAAGCAGTTTGTATTTTTTTGTTTTCCCTCTTTCTCTAAAGTTTTCAACAGCAGAACAAGATGGTCTTTGTTTGTGTCAGAGTCAGTCAGAATGTTGTTTCTGTCAGGAAGTATTATTCAGCCAAGCTTAAAAGAGTCTTTTATAGATGTGACTTCGGTTAAACATCCAGGTGCTGATACAAACTCATCTTCATTCCAGCAGTTTCTAGAGGAACCAACTTTTGTCTTGTTTCTGCTCTGCTCTATTTATTACTAATTCTGTTAATAATATTGGTGCACACTACACACTAGAGTTATCACGCAGATCTGACTGTACATTATATGTCACAGTATCAGTGACAGCAGGAAGCATCTGAAGATGCAGAAATGGCATGCAGCAATTCACACTGGAAGGTCAGAAAGTCTCATGAGGTTTGTAAGGAATTGGATATTTGTCCTCTGACAGATTGTCCTCCATTGGGTCTGGAGACACTAACGGTTGATGACTTTCAGCTTCATGCATCCACCATGCGACACTACGGCCTGGGTCCTCACAGAGGTCGACTGAACATCCAGGTCAGATCTAAAATCAGGAACATGTACTAATGTCATCCAAGTCGTCTTCTGTTCTGTGATAAATCAGTAAGAGCACGGACATGTACTGATGTTATCTGAGTTTCTGTGATGTTGTGCTGATGATCTCCAGGTGTCTTTGCAGGGTGGTCTGTTGGAGGATGACCTGTATGATGGAGGTTGGTGTGCTGGCAGAAATGACCCACTGCAATGGTTTGAGGTGGATGCTCGTAGACTGACCAAATTCACAGGCGTCATAACTCAGGGAAGAAGCTCTCTGTGGTCGTGAGTACACGCACACGCTCGCATGACAAGATCTAATCACCAAACGCTGTATCGGCAACCAAAAAATTAAAGTTATTTCCAAAAGGTTCTTTAACATACAAGAGTTGCAATAATTAACTGAGATATCTGTGACTTTTGGTTCATTTTAAGTGTTTTTGTAACATGTTATAGGCAGAATTTCAGATGTTGTGAACTGTAATCACTCTTATACAGTGTGTGTGTTGTGATTGATGTTTATTCAGGGTAAATGACTTGTACAGTGTGTGTGTGTGTGTGTGTGTTATGATTGATGTTTATTCAGGGTAAATGACTTGTACAGTGTGTGTGTGTGTGTGTGTGTTATGATTGATGTTTATTCAGGGTAAATGTCTCTTGTACAGTATGTGTGTGTGTTATGATTGATGTTTATTCAGGGTAAGTGACTTCTGTACAGTGTGTGTTATGATTGATGTTTATTCAGGATAAATGACTCTTGAACATTGTTTGTGTTTGTTTGTGTGTGTGTGTTGCAGGAGTGACTGGGTCACCTCTTATAAAGTTCTGTTCAGCAATGATTCTCACAGTTGGGTGACGCTCAAGAACGGCTCCAGAGATCTGGTGAGACAAAAACAAGTCAGAATTTACATGTTTGATTAAATTATGACGTTTATATGTCATGTTTTTGTGATTCTGTTCATGGACACAAAACACTGTAACAGAAACCAGCTGATGATGAAAATTGTCTCTTGTCTCTCTAGGTTTTCATGGGAAATCGCGAGAAGGAAATTCCTGTTCTGAACATCTTTCCAAAACCCGTAGTCGCTCGCTATATCCGCGTGAACCCGCGGGCCTGGTACGCAAGCGGAAGCATCTGTATGCGTCTGGAGATCCTGGGCTGCCCGTTGCCAGGTAACATACTGCCCTGGTGTTTTCATAAAGCCATCTAATGTCTGTTTGAGAATCATTGTCACAAAACTGCAAATATTTTCATATTTCCTCCAGATCCAAACAATTATTACAGAAGACGAAATGAAATCACCACCACAGACAACCTGGACTTTAAACACCACAGTTATAAAGAGATGAGACAGGTAAAGCAGAGAGTGTGTGTGTGTGTGTGTATGAACGTTATCAGTCAAACCTTAGCACTCAAGGACAATGGGGTTCTGGGTAAATATCTGTTACAATAATTCTGGTTTCCATTATTCATTTGATCGAGTAAAATTTGCATTCCAGGTAATCACTCTGTTGATTCATTTTTATAGCTAATAACCGGTGAATATTGTCCAGGTCTGGTGTGAATGTGTTTCTGTTCTGCAGCTGATGAAGGTGGTGAATGAGATGTGTCCCAACATCACGCGCATCTACAACATCGGAAAAAGCTTTAATGGTCAGAAACTTTACGCCATTGAAATCTCAGACAACCCAGGAGAGCATGAGCTTGGTAGGGCATCAGATGTGAGCTCTAGTTATTGCACTTCTCATCTCAGCTACATGTCTAAGAGGAATGTAAAGGTTTGTGTGTCTGTCTTCACAGGTGAGCCTGAGTTCCGCTACACAGCTGGTTCCCATGGTAACGAAGTGCTGGGCCGAGAACTGCTGCTGCTGCTAATGCAGTTCATGTGTCAGGAGTACCTGTCCGGTAACCCACGGATACGACACCTGGTGGAGGAGACGCGCATACACCTGCTGCCCTCGGTCAACCCTGATGGCTATGAGAAAGCCTTTGAAGCGGTTTGTCTGTTTCAGATCTAAATAGATCTAAATCTAAACCTTATCATACATCAACCTGCAGTAAGAAAATGTAACGTTTAAACTGATGTCAACTTACAGTCGCTGTCTGTGACAGTGTGCAAGACAAGAAACACTGTGACAATAAGATGAATAAGGAAAAACTTGGGCTGTGGCTTCACACCACAAACATCAATATTAATTAAGTAATTTATTTGTCGAGTAAAAGTAAGAGTAAAATAAGTAGATTGTTTGGTAGACAGTGTTTATGACAAAGGTTATTAGTTAAAGAATAATGGACAGTTTATTTGAGGGTCACCTGAATCAAGTCTGCTCTTGGCTCAGATGATCCCACAGGGATGTTCTGATGTGTCTCTGTCTCTCTTTTTTCTTTCTCTCTCTCTGTGTCTCCCTCTGTCTCTATCCCTCTCGCTGTCTCTTGCTCTCTCTCACTCTCTCTGTCTCTCTCTCTGTGAGTCAGGGGTCGGAGCTCAGTGGTTGGTCTTTGGGTCGCTGGAGTGAGGATGGTTTGGATATTCATCATAACTTTCCTGATCTCAATTGTCTTCTCTGGGAGGCAGAAGCTCGTAACTGGGTCCCACGGAGGTTCCACAACCATCATGTGCCGATTCCAGACTGGTACCAGTCTAAAAACGCCACTGTAAGGTCACGAACGTTTGGCAATCTTCAGCTGTTTTCTGACCATATGATCACATGCATGAGCTTTCATATATAATAATGAAAGATACATCTAGAATAATGAAGTGTGTGTGTATTAATAATGAGGTATTTGTGTGCTCTGAGGATGTGACTGACTGACGTGCTGAATCCAATCCATAGAGACATAATTCAAATAATTGTGTAATTAAAAATGTATAACTTTTCTTTCTAAAAGAATAATTATAAGTTATTTGTCATAGAATAATTATAAGAATATTCGTTATAAGTGTTATTATAAGTTATATGGTTATTCTATAGTCTATAGTTATAGTTATTATTACAATTATTCTTTAAATGGTGCCTTGACCTCTGACCTGTGCACAAAGGTGGCAGTGGAGACTCGTGCTTTGGTGTCATGGATGGAGAAGATTCCATTTGTGTTGGGAGGAAACCTGCAGGGCGGCGAGCTCGTGGTGACCTTCCCGTATGACCGGACGCGCTCTGTGTCTGCGGTACGCGAGCAGACCCCCACCCCTGACGATCACGTGTTCCGCTGGCTGGCGTTCTCTTACGCTTCCACACACCGCCTCATGACCGACGTCAGCCGCAGGGTCTGTCACACGGACGATTTCGCCAAAGAGGACGGGACCATCAACGGGGCGTCCTGGCACACGGCGGCAGGAAGTGAGTGTCTTTAAAAAAGACAGCGTTTTCTCAAAGGTCCAGAGTGACCCGCGTCGTTACTGTAAGTGTCACGCTCTGATTGTTTGTCATGTCAGTCATGTTTTGTATTAACAGGTATGAATGATTTCAGTTACCTGCACACTAACTGTTTTGAGCTGTCCATGTATGTGGGATGTGATAAATTTCCACATGAGTCTGAATTACCAGAAGAATGGGAGAATAATCGAGAGTCTCTTCTGGTCTTTATGGAGCAGGTGAACGTACACGCTTATACACACTTCTCACACACACACATACTCATACAGTACATGAGACACGGTGTTTCTGTGTTTGTACAGGTGCATCGTGGGATTAAAGGCGTGGTCAGAGATGTTCAGGGTAAAGGAATCGCTAATGCCATCATCTCTGTGGAGGGAATCAATCACGACATACGCACAGGTGAAGCACAACACACACAGACACACACTAGCCCCTTACCCTAACCTTAACCATTCCAACTAACTGCCTAACCCTAAGACCCAGTTTTAACCCTCAAACAGCCCTTTGTCCTCACTCAGATGGTGTAACTGGTCACATTTGTTCTCACAAGATAGATAGATGTATCAGTGTACACACACACATGCACACACACACTGTTTAAAAACAATTCATTAGTACGGACTGAGCAACCTGTTTGGAAGAATGGACGAAGATGAAATTTTTAAATACCACAGAATGACACACTTTCAAAGCTACAGATTTAAAGCCTAAAATAAATTAGATTTGTTGTCATTTCATTTTGAATGCAGCACTAAGGATCTGTGCTCACAATTACTCACAATTACTTTGAAACGGCTGAAAACAGGTTCATCTTTGTATGACTTTACTTGGGTGAGTATTTTGCCGCATGTTGGCTTGACTTGTGCTAAACATGGAACATTTATGACTTGTGCTAAACATGGAACTCTGAATCTCTGGCAGAAAACTGATTTACGAACTGTTTGTTTTGTGTTTGTATTTCTCAGCGGCTGACGGAGATTTCTGGCGTTTGCTGAACCCTGGAGAATACAGTGTGAGGGTGCGAGCCGAGGGCTTCAGCCCCAGCAGTAGAGTGTGTGAGGTGGGGTATGACATGGGTGCAAGCAGGTGTGATTTCATGCTCAGCCGCTCCAATCTGTCTCGAATTAAAGAAATCATGCAGAAATTCAACAAGCAGCCAATCAATGTGAGACTACAGCAACAGAGACGACTGAACACATAGGTGTGTGTGTGTGTGTGTGTGAGTGTGAGTGAGAGAGAGAGAGAGTGTGTGAGTGTGAGTGAGAGAGAGAGAGAGAGAGAGAGAGAGAGAG